>RCUC01042558.1:0-68460 GCA_003697995.1 Taxidea taxus jeffersonii
TTGAAAATAGAGCTACCTTATGACCCAGCAATTGCACTACTGGGTATCTATCCTAAAGATACAAACGTAGTGATCCAAAGGGGCACGTGTACCCGAATGTTTATAGCAGCAATGTCCACAATAGCCAAGTTATGGAAAGAACCTAGATGTCCATCAACAGATGAATGGATAAAGAAGATGTGGTATATATATACGATGGAATACTATGCAGCCATCAAAAGAAATGAAATCTTACCATTTGCGACGCCATGGATGGAACTAGAGCGTATTATGCTTAGCGAAATAAGTCAACTGGAGAAAGACAACTATCACATGATCTCCCTGATATGAGGAAGTGGAGATGCAACGGGGGTGGGAGTTAAGGTGGTAGGAATAGTAAAAATGAAAGAAGATGGGATCGGGAGGGAGAAAAACCAAAAGAGACTCTTAATGTCATAAAACAAACTGAGGGGGGTGGGGGGAAGAGGGGTTGGGTGAGGGTGGTGGGGTTACATCATATGTTTAAATAAAGCTTAAATAAAGTAAAAAAAAAAATGGGATGCTGCCATTTCAATGAATGCTTTGGGGTGAAACAAGTTTGGCACGTAAGTGTTTTTCCACCTGATGTAACTTGTTTATAGAAGATGCTGAAATTCTTATAGTCTTCTCCCTATGGCCTATAGAGATAGCAAATCCAATGCCTTAATGAATGAAACATAACTATCTAGAAGACCTGAAAAGCCAAATGCCATATGGTCCCATTTTTACCAACTAACAAGCTAAAATATAGATACAACACTTTTCTTTTTTTATTTTCTTAAAAATTTTATTCTGTATTGTGACAATATGTGATAAGGATGGTGGAAACACATGCACATTTGACTCTAAACCACCAGGGAGGTTTGGTACTTTGTTTTGGAAAAGACTCATCAAATAATCACCACCAACTCATCATGTGCTAAGAAGCATCAGGCCTGGTAACAGGAAAACACTTGAAGAGGTTAGACTATACATAAATAATTGTAGCCTGCTAGGGTGTTTTCCCAATTGTAAAAATGTTAGAGAAAATATGAAGAAAATGTGCACCATTTGCTTAGAGAAAGAATTCTTTATATTCTATGCCAATGTTTCTTTCTTCTTTTACTTTCTTTCTTTCTTTCTTTCTTTTTTTTTTTAGTACTAGGAATTAAAAATATTTGGTGCAGCCTTAGGTAGCATATGATCCTGTGACAAAATCTAATTGTGAATTTGTCTAACTTCTAATCTGTTTTAACTGTTTTCTTTACCTCTGTGCACAATTGGCTACTGAGTAAAGAATCTCACTTGTTACCACCCACCTTTTTGATTGGTATTGACTAAATCATAATATGGGTCCTCCTGGGGGATCTTCTGTTGAGTAAAGTTATTTCCTTTACTGGATCTTTCCCAGTATGGTGTCTGTAAAACATTCTGAATTTTTTGGTTGTTATCAAAACAGTCTCCTAAGCCCACGGTCTGGATTCTGATTTGGATTGGAGAGTTGCAGTTTCATAAGGATCAAATGAATGTGCATTTCTGGAAGGAAGGAACATTTTTTGTGGTCATGGCAAATGCCACCGGACATCACCAGTTTTAGACCTAGGGGCATCTTAGAAGAATGTGATATTTTTCCATATTTTAGCTTCTTGCTTTTTGAAGCTAGGTTCCTTGATCCAGTGACATATTCTTATACGGGAATGATTTTTTTTCAGTGTGATTATAGATATACTTGTCATACTTAAACCCCTAATATTTGGGAGTTCCCTGAGTCAAACGTGTATACTGAATCTGGCCTATGTAGTTGTTGAAAATGAGAAATTGGATACAGATGTATACAGTCTCTGCTCAGCTTCAGGCATTATTCTCAAAGTTAAGAAGGGAACAAAGAGAAGATATGCATAAAGACAATTCTGCAAGAATCAAGGTGCATCTTTTTTACTGTGTCTGGTTTAATGAATCTCAGGATTTTCTTGAAAGAGATAAATGGAAATTGTGAGGGAAAGCTTGGATGATTTAGTGGTAGAATAAGGAGAAAGGTATAAAGATAAATGAAGACGTAGATTAATTTGGTGGTAGATTAGGAAACTTTGGTAGAAGATACATATTTCTAAGAACCTCTTTTTGTATTATTTATTTTGAAATAATTTCAAGCTGGGAGAAAAATTATAATAATACAACAACAACAACAACAACAAAAACACTTCCATATTCTCTCATACAAGTTCTTCAAATATTAACATTCTACCACATTTGTTGTCTCTCTTTTTAATCCTCCAGTGTGTATTTTTCAAAAACCAAGAATACTCTCCTACATTACTAAATGCCAACATCTAAAGAAGTCAATAGTCATACGACACTGTTATCCAACCCACAGGCTCTATTTGGCTTTCACTTTGTTCCTTCCTGGTCTAGCATCCAATTCAGTTCATAAGCTACATTTAGTTGTCATATCTTTTTAGGCTCTTCAACTCAGAACAGTTCTTTAGTATTTCCCTGGTTTTCATGATCTTGAATTTTTTTAAGATTTTATATATTTGAGAGAGAGAACAGAGAGAGATAGAGAGCACTAGCAGGAGGGAAGGACAGAGGAAGAGAGAAAGGGAGAAGCAGACTCCCTATGAGCAGGGAACCCAACACAGTGTTCAATCCCGGGACCCTGGGATCACCACCTGAGCTGAAGGCACATGCTTAACCAACTGAGACACCCAGTTGCCCCTGACTTTTAAAATAGTAAGGACTTTCCTTGTGAAGGGTGTAGCTCAACCTGGGCCATCTGATGTTTTCTTGGGATCAGTATCAGTTCCTATTTTCTTGGCAGAAATACTACAGAAGTAAGGCTGTGCCCCTCTCTGTGTGTGACATTAGGGGTATGCATAGTACCTACCCATCCCTCACCAGGCAGGTTATTGTCTGCCAGTTTGCTCCTCCGTAAAGACACCATTTCCCCCCTTGGTAATTCACCCAAGTATTTGGGGTGGAGAAGCATTTTAAGTTTATGTTAATATCCTTTTCTAAAACAAAGATCCATCTAGAAACCTTAATATTAACTCAAGAATCTCTTCTGAACAAACCACTACTATGTTGCCAAATCTATATTTATTATCTGGCATCCTATAGTAAGGTATTCCTTCGTGTTAGTCTGGCTTCTTCAGAGAAATAGAGCCACTATAGACTGAATATTTGTATCCCTCCAAAATTCATATCTTAGAACTCTAATCCCCAGTATGACAGTATTTGGAAGTGGGGCCTTAAGGAAGTAATTATAGTTATATTAGGTTGTAAGGATAGGGCCCTCATGATGGTATTAGTGCCCTTTTAAAAAGAGGAGACATGGGATCTCTCTCTCTCTCTCTCTCATTCTGTGCACACACCAAGGAAGGGCATGTGAGGACTTTACTACGAAAAGAACCCTAACCATGAACCCAACCATACTGGCATCCTTATCTCAGACTCCTATCCTCCAGAACATTTGTTATTTAAGCAACCCAGTCTATGATGTTCTGTTATAGCAGATAACAGATTAAGATAAGAATAAATACATGTAAAAAGTCTTGTTACAAGGAATTGACTCATGTAGTTATGAGGGCTGAGAAATCTGCTAATCTGTAGCTAGCAATCTGGATACCCAGAGTCACCAATGGTATATATAGTTCCTGTTGGAGTCTAAAGGCGTAGGGACCAGGAGAGCTAATGGTATAAGGTCCAGTCTGAGTTCAAAGTATGGATAACCAGAAGAGCCGATAGTATAAGTTCCAATCTAAGTCTGAATCCAAAACCAGGAGAAGGCCAATATCCTACCTCAAAGACAGGCAGAGAAAGTGAATTCTCCCTTTTCTGCCTTTTTGTTCTAGTCAGGCCTCCAACAAATTGAATAAAGCCAATCCACATTAGGAAGGGCAGTCCGTTTTATTCATTCTGCTGATACAAATGTTCATCTCATCCAGAAACCCTGAAAGACACACCCAGAGTAATGTTTAGTATCTGAGCACACTGTGGCCAAGTCAAATTGACACATAAAATTAACCATCATAAGTCCCAGCCCTTGTCACCTTGGAGCCCATGTACATCTCCTTAAACCTTACTGAAGGTAAGGTCTCCAAATAAAGACAATAATAAGGTCAAAATCCCACCTAACATAGTACACCCTTCCTGCATACAACCAAAACCATACTAACCCCTTTCTCAGAAGAGGAGGTAGAATCTTTGAGTGATGTTTACTCATCTCCTTGATAACTAGTAATTTAAATACAATACTTAACAAAGGGACCCCATGGGTGGCTCAGTCAGTTGAGCCTCTGCCTTTGGCTCAGGTCATGATCTCGGGGTCCTGGGATTCAGTCCCACATTGATCTCCTTGCTCAGCAGGGAACCTGCCTGTAGCTCCCCCTGCTTGTGCTCACACTCTCTCTTTCTCCCTCACAAATAAATAAATAAAATCTTTTAAAAAATCCTTAACAAAGTATTACTATACAAAATTAATGATACTTAATTGCTATGATGTAAAAATAAATCTTATAAGGGTAGGAGAGAAGGAAGAAAAGAAAGATTTTATATACAAATATATTCATAACAAGAAAAACTCAGGACAATTACAGCTATTTCTATAACTGTTCACATGGTCATGGTTGATATTTATAATTAACTTCTTCCACTACCCAGTCTATTACTTTTGCCATCAGCAAGAGCCTTAACTGGTTATGGTTTCCTACCTGGTGGAGTGACTCAAACCTTCATTTCTGAAGAGTCTGGGTCATTAGTCAGTCCTACCTGGATTGGATTGTTATAGTTTTCCATTGACCTTATTCACAGGTCATGGTTGTATTAAGAAATGCCCTAAAAGGTCTTGCATGTTCCAGGCATATTCTTCCTTACCTCTGTTGTGGACTAAGAGTACAATTTTTCTTTGGTAATCAGGATCAGTCACCCCAAATAGGACAGTAACTGCCTGTTCTTTGCCTGTCAATTCAAAATAAGAAAGCCCAAAGGGGCTAGATGACAGTCTTAACTTCCAGTTCAATGGTATCATTGTTGTGTCCCCTGGTAGAAGCATCTGTCCCTTTGGAACTAAGACCTCTAGGCATTTAGTCTCTACTAAAGCCTAGTAATAGGCCAAGAGCTGTTTCTCAAAAAGAGAGTGGTTATCTGTGGAGAATGGCAAAACTTTTTCCCCAAATCCTTAGGTGCATTTCATCTACTGGGACCTGTCAAAGGCTCCAAACAGCTCTTTGTCTGCCACTAACACTTTAAGCATTGGATTTGCAGGATCATAGGGCTCCAGTGCAGAATAGCTTGCACTTCAACCCCACCTGTTTTAGAATGTTCTCTTGTTCTGGGCCTCATTCAAAATGCAGCTTTTGGGGTCACTCAGTAAATGGGCTGAAGTAAAACACCCAAATGAGGAATATGTTGCCTCCAAAATCCAGAGGCACACTAAGTATTTTGCCTCTTTTTTGGTTGTAGGAGGAGCTAATTGTAACAACCTATCCTTCAATTCAGAAAGAGTCTCTTGACATATCCTATACCATTAGACTCCTAGAAATTTCATTGAGGTAGAGATCCCTGAATTTTTTGTTGGATTTATGTCCCATTCTCTGTTATGCAAATGTCTTACCAATAAATCTAAAGCAGCTGCTACCTCTTGATGACTAGGTCCATTCAGCCTAAGGTGTAACAGACCAGTGTGATATCCTGTGGAAGGGAAAGGCAACCAAGATCCCTGTAAACTGGGCACCTGGGTGGCTCAGTGGGTTAAAGCTTCTGCCTTTGGCTCAGGTCATGATCTCAGAGTCCTGGGATCAAGTCCCACATCGGGCTCTCTGCTCAGCAGGGAGCCTGCTTCCTTCTCTCTCTCTCTGCCTGCTTCTCTGCCTACTTGTGATCTCTGTCTGTCAAATAAATAAATAAAATCTTAAAAAAAAATCCCTGTAAACTGAATTATGACACAGGGCTGGAGAGTTGATATGCAATGTTTATTAAGTTTGATGGCAAGGTCCAAACTGATATAACCTACCCTGCTGGTTTTATGTATGTCATCAGCATTGACAAGACTGGGGAGAATTTCTGTCTGATCTATGACACCAAGGGTTGTTTTGCTGTTCATTGGATTACACCTGAGGAGGCCAAGTGTAAGTTGTGCAATGTGAGAAAGATCTTTGCAGGGACAAAAGGAATCTCTCACCTGGTGACTCATGATGCTCGAACCATCTGCTATCCTGTTCCCTTCATCAAAGTGAATGACACCATTTAAATTGATTTGGAGACTGGAAAGATTACTGATTTCATCAAGTTTGATACTGGTAATCTGTATATGGTGACTGGAGGTGTTAACATGGGAAGAATTGGTGTGATCACCAACAGAGAGACACTCTGGTTCTTTTGATATAGTTCACATGAGAGATGCCAGTGGCAACAGCTTTGTCACCCAACTCTCCAAAATTTTTATTATTGGCAAAGGCAACAAACCATGGATTTCTCTTCCCTGTGGAAAGGGTATCTGCCTTACCATTGCTGAAGAGAGAGACAAGAGACTGGCAGCCAGACAGAGCAGTGGGTAAAATGATCCCTAGGTTATGTGATTGGAAGTCTTTATACTTATTTAAAGGTCATACAGCACAATTAAAAAAAAATGAGGGGGCGCCTGGGTGGCTCAGTGGGTTAAAGCCTCTGCCTTCAGCTCAGGTCATGATCTCAGGGTCCTGGGATCAAGTCCCGCATCGGGCTCTCTGTTCAGCGGGGAGCCTGCTTCCTCCTCTCTCTCTGTCTGCCTCTCTGCCTACTTGCGATCTCTGTCTGTCAAATAAATAAATAAAATCTTAAAAAAAAAATGAGTCTAGTTGTAGGTTAAAAAAACAAAGAGGATTTGTGGGAGTGGGTAATGAGGATAATCAGCATTGTTTTGCATGACAGCTACATCAATGGAGGCCATTACAGTTTCCTCAGACAATGCAGGGTTAATCCCCTAGAACATGGTAAGGGTGGAAAAGCTGCTGCCAGGACTAGTAGTGGGGAAGCCACTACTACTAGCGTGGTGAGTCCATTTCTCCTGATTGTGGTAAGTCTATTTCCACTGGGAGTAAGGCACTTATTTATGCTTAAGGGGGTAAAGAGGCTCCTTTCACTGCCAAAGAAGATTCATCAGAAATTATGGGCTCAATGTCCTGAGCTTCATCAGTCTTCCCATACATCTTTATTCAAACTTACAAGAACCCATTCTTTGCCCATCAGTGTCCCCACCTTAACATTCAACACCCTGTGAAAGTGGGTGTTCAAATTATAGTGTAACTGAGCCAGATGCAGGATGAGATTATGTGTTTGATTTTCAGCAATCTCAGTCCTGTAACTATTGGAGATAGGAATCTCTTTTCAAGGCACCCAAAGAAGCTTTAAGGTTTTTATGCTTGAGCTGAGAATTTGAATCCCTGAGTTCAACCTTTCCTTTTACTATTTTGTCCAGCTAATTGGGAGCAACGAGAAATCTCAGTATATTTCTCAGTTTTCCAGAAATGTTCTGAAGTATCATATGCACAGTTTCTTAGCCTCTTGATTCTTATAAATGGTTGATTAGGAGTCTAGTAGTATCTTGGAATATCGGTGCCACCTTTACTTCTGGAAATAGAGTCATTAATATCTCTAAATTTAATCAGGTTATCTCTAAATTTAAATTTAAATTAATATATCTAAATTTCAGAAGCAATTCTGAAAAGCCTAGAATCAACCCAGAAAAACCATCCTTAAAATTCTGTTCTCGTCTGGGTTCTCCAGAGAAACAGAACCCAATAGGATGCAAGATACACACGCACACACACACACACACACACACACACACACACACACACAGATATAAAGAGATCGTAAGAAATTTGTTTATGTTGTTATAGAGGCTAAGAAGTCCCACAGTCTGCTTTAGGTAAGCTTGGAGACTCAGGAGAGCTCATAGTATAATTTTGGCCTGAATCTAATTGCTAATGGTGTAAGTTCTAATCCAAGTCCTTTTTCTTTTTCTAATCAGGCCTCCAATGGATTGGATAAAGCCTATCCACTTTAAGTAGAGCAATCTGCTGTCCTCAGTCTACCACTTCAAATATAAAGTTCGCCCAGAAATGCCCTCACAGACATACCCAGAATAATGGTTGGCCAGATATCGAGGCAACCTGTGGCCCACTCAAGCTGACACATAAAATTAACCATTATGTTCCTTCTCTATTCTTCATTTATATCAGTATGGATGTATAGATTTTTCTGTTTCTTTCAATGGATTTCATATATATATGTATATTTCTATATATATTATTTATATTATATTATGTATATATTATTTTGGTGCTCAAATTGTCTCAGATTTGGTTTTTGACAGCCATTTTAAACTGATATCTGAGTCACTTGATGTGCTTGCATTTTTCTTTTAGGGACTTTTTTTCTGGCATAACAAGCTACCCCAAGCTCATTTTATACTTTCTTTACCCAGCCCTGAAATTTAACTGTTTCTCCAAGAAGGTCTGATTTCTTTTAACAAAAGATGGTGTTTAGAATTGGAGATCTTAGTGTTTAATGTGCTTATTATTACTGCGGTGGTATTGTTGCCACATCCATTCAGCAGAGAGAGGTAGGAAAAGTATTTTATATGTACTTACATGCAAATATATCTGCTTTTCGAATCTACCTATGTATGTGTGTATGTATGTTTATGTGTCTGTTTTAAAAAATGAGTTTCTATACTCTCAATTTCCATCCAGCACGTAACACATTGACCTAAAAATTTTCAAACACTCTTCCTTTCTATAATTGTAAATCCCTTCTCTAGCCTCAAAATATTTACTAACGTGCCCAGTTTTACTTGTATTTAATCGGTCTTCCAACCATACCAGCCACGTCCTCAAGGCCTCAGCCTCACTGCTGTTTTTTCCACTTCTCTGCCATCTCTTTGGCCCTTGGACATGCTTCTCTCTCCACATCTCATGGTCAAACTGTCATCTCCAAGGGGAGAACAGAAGGGAGCTTCAACAACTCCTTAGTATTGTATTTTTAAATATAGTAAACACTTTGAATATATAGATTAAATATTCACAGATTCAGATATTCATAAGAATTCTCCAAGCTCTTTGTAAGAATTAACAATTCTGTTGAGGCATGGATTTACATTAAATATGCAGGGTTATGGTTAAGAGAAAGTAACTTATTGTGGTAGTTTTAAACATATCCCTAAATTCTTTGCTAGTCTTCCCACTGAGAAGTAGAATCTAACTCTTCCCATGAATAAGGGCTAGCCTTAATGACTTGCTTTTAACAAATAAAATATGGCAGGAATGATATCACATTATATCCAAGGCCAGATGCTACAAGGTGATCCATTTCTTTTCCTCTTGGGATGCTTTCCTTTGGACCCCAGCCCCATGCTGTGAGGTATTCCAGGCTATATGGAGTGACCATGTCTAGGTGTTTTGACCCGTATCACAGCTGAAGTCTCAGGCAAAGTCCAGCATTAACTACCAGACACATAAGATGACTCCAGTCCTCAGCCATTGTCTGACTATAACCACATAAGTTACCCTGAGCAAAAACTGCCTAGCAGAGCCCAGTCAACCTACAGGCTCATGAGAGAGAATCACAATGAAACATTTGGATTTCCTTTCAGCTGCTGAGTTTAAGATGGTTTATTATACAACAGTAGATAACCAGAACATTTGTCTAATGACTGTGTCTATCCACTTATCTCTCATTTAAGTATAGTAACTTACTTAATTCTTCTAACAATTCTATCTCATAAACATTAAAATCCCCAGCTTTTAGAGCTGATGAGTAATATGTTATCATGGAAACTTGAGAAATTAAGTCTTAGACAATGTTAAAGGTCTGCTACAATTCATTTTGGTTTTTTTTGTTTGTTTGTTTTTTGTTTTTTTCAGGATCTTTAACCTTGAGTACCTGAAAGACTTATTCAGTCATTCCCTTTGACTTTTATGCAACATTTGAAAAGAAATGTTCCTTTTTTCTAGCTTCCACAACATTACAGTGGCCTATTTTTTCATTCACTTCTTCCACAATTTCTTTTCTATCTTCTTGGCTCTTTTTTCTGCCCCCAATTTCCCAAGGTGATATTTCCCAAGGTGTAATCTGAAGTACTCTACTCTCTTTACAGTCTTTAGATGTCTTCTTCTCTCACTATAATCATCATTTCTTTTTTTTTTAAAGATTTTATTTATTTATTTGTTAGAGAGAGAGAGAGAAAGAGCGAGCACAGGCAGACAGAGTGGTAGGCAGAGGCAGAGGGAGAAGCAGGCTCCCTGCTGAGCAAGGAGCCCGATGTGGGACTCGATCCCAGGACGCTGGGATCATGACCTGAGCCGAAGGCAGCTGCTTAACCAACTGAGCCACCCAGGCGTCCCTATAATCATCATTTCTAAACAGATAAATTTTCCTGTCTGTATTGATAGCTCTGAATTTTTCCTGCATTTGTATTTTCCAGTTCATCATTTCCTCTTTAAAACCTCAGTGTCATCCCAAAATACAATTAGGACAGAATCATAGTTTCAACCTTCTCATCAAAAACGACTCTGTCTTTTGACATACTTATTCCAATCTTTGGGATCATTACTTTCTCAATATATCCAAAATTTAAACTTCCTAGTTCTTTGATTAATCCCTTTTCTTTTTCTTTTTTTAATAGTGAGTCATGAAGTCCTGGTTCTTTTCATCCTTTCTGTTGTATTTAACATTACCTCTACCTGAGCAGTTGCCTGCTAACTGGTTGCTAGGCCTCCAATCTCCTTCTTCCCTAACCTGTCCTATTTATTAGTACCAGCCCATCTCACTAAAATATTTCCCTATTAAATCCGGATTGAAAACTTCCGAATGTACTTCATTGTATAGGATATAAGGATTCTCCTAAACTGGACCACAACTGTCTTACTAATTTGTCTCATCCTCAAATGTAATTCCGGTATCAGTTGGGTGGGTCTATTCACTGCCCCTTAAACATTTCTTGTCATGATTACCTCTTCAGCATTGTTTCCTTTGCTTCCCTGGGGTTCTCTGATTTTTTGTATTTGTTCAACTCTAACCCTCAGTGCATTCCAATCAGCTCAAGTGGTGATAAAGGGCTTTGAAGAAAGATAAACAGTATTTTTTTTCTGTTTTTTTTTTTTTATTTTATTTAAGCTTTTTTTTATTTAAACATATAATGTAACCCCACCACCCTCTCCCAACCCCTTTCCCCCCCACCCCCCTCAGTTTGTTTTATGACATTAAGAGTCTCTTTTGGTTTGTCTCCCTCCCGATCCCATCTTGTTTCATTTTTTCTTTTCCTACCACCTTGACCCCCACCCCCATTGCATCTCCACTTCCTCATATCAGGGAGATCATGTGATAGTTGTCTTTCTCCAGTTGACTTATTTCGCTAAGCATAATACGCTCTAGTTCCATCCATGTCATCGCAAATGGTAAGATTTCATTTCTTTTGATGGCTGCATAGTATCTCATTGTATATATATACCACCTCTTCTTTATCCATTCATCTGTTGATGGACATCTAGGTTCTTTCCATAACTTGGCTATTGTGGACATTGCGCTATAAACATTTGGGTACACGTGCCCCTTCAGATCACTACGTTTGTATCTATAGGGTAAATACCCAGTAGTGCAATTGCTGGGTCATAAGGTAGCTCTATTTTCAATTTTTTGAGGAACCTCCATGCTGTTTTCCAGAGTGGTTGCACCAGCTTGCATTCCTACCAACAGTGTAGGAGGGTTCCCCTTTCTCCACATCCTCTCCAGCATCTGTCATTTCCTGACTTGTTCATTTTAGCCATTCTGACTGGTGTGAGGTGGTATCTCATTGTGGTTTTGATTTGTATTTCCCTGATGCCCAGTGATGTGGAGCACTTTTTCATGTGTCTGTTGGCCAGAAAGATAAACAGTATTAAAAGGAGATACCTATATACGGGAAGTGGGAAGTACTATTTTATATGCAAGGGCCAGGGGATTCTTCTGTCATAGAGGAGATCTGAATGATATGAAGAGAGATACATAGACATATCTGAGAGATTATTCTAAGCTGAGGAAACAGCAAATGAAAAGGCCGTGCAGCAGAATGTACTTGGTGTGGTCAAGAAACAAAGAAGACCACAGGGCTAGAGTAGAATGAACAAGAGGAAGGATTTGGAAATGAGGTCAGGGAAGTTGGAGTGCAACTCTTCCAGAATGGTGATGGTCATTCTAAGTACTGTGGCTTGACTCCATGTAAGAAAATCATTGGACTGCAGGCTTTGGACATAATGTCATCTGGTTTATGTGTTAAATCAGAATATTGGTTATCATGGTCTCCCCTCTCTGGAAATGCCAGGAATCAGGCAATTCTTTATAAAAACAGGAAAACCTTCCTTTTTTTTTTTTTAATTTTATTTATTTATTTGACAGAAAGAGACACAGTGAGAGAGGGAACACAGGCAGGGGGAGTAGGAGAGGGAAAAGCAGGCTTCTCAATCCAAGGACCTTGGGATCATGACTTGAGCCAAAGGCAGACGTTTAACGACTGAGCCATCCAGGTGCCCCTTACACCTCTCTCCTTCTAAAGAAAACCATTTAACCTATGGATTATTTTACTAAAGTTTAAATCATAGTATATTCAATATTTGGAGATTCCAAAATTTTATGGTCTTATTTCTTAATTTTGTTCTGCTTTTCTTTTCTTTGATTTTACTGTTCTGCAACACAATTTTAGTCTCCAAAGTAATACACATACATGATTTAAAAGACAAATATTGGTAAAGTTTATAAAAGAAATGGTGTTCCTTTCCTTTCCCTTTCCTACCGCTGACTCCTGCTCTTCAGGAGATTCTTTTACGATGTTTAGTACACCTAAGTAATATGTTTATACTACCATTCTGGATTTTTTTTTTTCAGTTTTAGGTATTACCTGTTTATTTCTTCCAGAGAATGTAATGATACAACCCTATCATGTACTGCTCTTGTGAGCTACATATATGTTCTCAGTTCCCTTCCACCTTTTCCCTATATAGTTTTTTCAGTTTTTCGATGGGTCAGTATTTAGTGTTTGTATTATTATGGCCATGAATATATTATTGAACCATGTTGTATACTATGATTATTTTCTTTGTTTATATAACTTTTCTTTCTCTCTCTCCCTTCCTTCCTTCCTTCCTTTTCTTCTTTCTTTTCTCCCTTTCTCTTTCTCTTTCTTCCTTCCTTCCTTCCTTTCTTTAGTTTCTTTCTTTTCTTTCTGTAATTATTCCTATTTGATTCTTTTGTAGTTGCTTGTGTACCTATATCATTAATTCTTTTCAAACTCTCCAAATGCACTTTAAAATCAGTCCTACTTTTTTTTTCTATAAGGTCAAATGCATCAGGTAAATGTTCTTTTTTTTTTTAATTTATTTAATTATTTGTTTTCTTGAAAAGCCATCCCTTCTAGAACCCTCTGTTATTTTGCTCTCATCTGGACAGGGTGTTCTCTAGACCTGTTGCCTCTTGTTACCCTTGGACTTCCTCCTCTTTCTAGCACTTCACTACACTACCAACCCAGAAATAATGCCCTTTATCTCTCTCTTATACTACAGACCCTACTTCTTGGGTCTTTTCTTTCCTTTCCTTTCTTTCTTTCTTTTTCTTTCTTTCTTTTTTTTTTTTTTTTTTGGTTACAATATATCTTCCATTACCTTCCTATGAAAGATATCATCAAAGGTAGTATTTTTAAGATGCACATATCTGAAAATATATTTATTCCATTGACAATTTGATTTTGAACTCTGGGTTACCAATCTCTTTTTTTGCCCTTAGTTAGAAAGATACTGTTCTGTTATTTAGCTTTTTATGCTGTTGAAAAGTTTGATATTTGATTTCTGATCTATTATTATATTCTGATGTTCAGTTAGCATGAAGAGACAGACTTTATCATATGCTCAGCTAATACTCATCTAGGAGATTCCCTATTTTCATAGATATCTTGTGTCTAATTTCTGACCATTTCTGGATTTTGCAGTATAAATTATCCTGCTCTTATTTGGCATTGTTTTCTGTTGGCACTTAGGTTTTAACTTATCTGTTCTGTTAAATTAGGGACGACTCAATTATGTATTTTCCATCTTCTGAAACTATGTTTAAATCTCTTGTTTTCTTTGTTCTTTTCACTCTTTTTTCTTGTAGGGTTTATACTTCTTAGAAACTTCTTTGCATTGATTTCTGGACTTTACAAGGATTAAATATGTGTTCAGTATGGCATGTTTAAAAGGAAGATATGGATTTCAGAATTTTAAGAAACAAACCTATCTTTCTACCTTTGTTTAAAGAGCTCCAATTTCCATATGCAGTCTACTATAAAGCAAATTCCCTAATACTGCAAAGTAACATCTGCTAATATAAAATTGCTAGATAGGAACTGAATTCATGAAAGTCAAATCAGCATATTAGCTAGGGTCTAACGTGACAGTATTAGACATAAAGAGGGTATTAAAGAAGTATATGATATGGTCTCTGTTAGGTTTTCCTTTGTCGCAAATAGAACAGAGACTGCAAGGCAAACGTGGTCCAAAGGATGAACTTTATTGCAAGCACCCTCGGGCGAGGTTCCTCGACTCAGAAGGAGTATTGAGTCGGGGAAGTCACGCCCGGGAAGGGGTTGAGTGAGGTTTTATTGGGTCCAGGCAGGGCAGGGGCTCATAACCATATTTGGTAAGGTATTTGGCAGTTGGAGGGTAGGGTCGCGGCAGTTTCCTGCTTGCGTTAAGTTTCGGTTTACTGGGGTTGACGTGGCTGCTATAGGAGTTCTGGCGGGAGATTCGGCCATCATGGTTGTCCGCCATTCTGAGTGGTCCTTTTCTCATCCAGCCCAATAGTCTCTTCTTTTAGGGTGCCTACCATCTTGTTGAGATGATAAGGTACCCACATATCATATGAAAGAGTTGAAGACTTCATTAGAAATATAAAAGAAATAGTGGAAATGGACTCGAACAAAAAAGTGGATGATTTAATTAAGTAGAATAGACAAGGTAGGTATTTCTGAAAAGAATGGTAATGTATGAGTAAAGGTATGAATATAACATAAATAAGTTCTAAAAGTAAAATATATTTGAACACTGAGTTTCCTACCTACTTTGTCCATTTTATGTCATCTTTTTTTTGGCGGGGGGTGGGGGTTGAAAGTAGTAGCAACAATCAATTTTAAAGAGATGTTAGTGACCTTAATTATTTACAATCACTGTAGGCCTCAAAATGGGTTTTTCTTCAGACATTCTTTGAGTCTTTCTGTTTCAGCTGCATGATTCAAAGTGGAGATCAGCCCCTGCATCTGGCAAAGCTAGACTTAATTGGATTAGCAAATGCAAGTCTAGAATTTTAAATACCAAATTTGTGCACATTCTTGGCATTCTACACCCATTGGAGGCATTTTGGAATGTGTAAAAGTCTCCAAAGGGTCCAGACTATCCAGTCTATCCACTCAGGCAAAAATTTCAACCAAGGAGGCTACATTTTCATTTTAAAATGTTTTCTAATTTCTCAGTATACCACTGCAGTTAAGCTCCTTGTTTGTGAGCCTAAATATATCAGAGAATATACCTCCATTCTTTTTTTTTTTCTATCTCCTGAGATAGTTGCTAGGCCTTCATTCACCCATATATCATTTCCCACATTTGATAAGTGAATGTTGAATATAATTTTTGTATTCAAACATATGAGTTCTCATCCAAATGTCATCCTCAGTGAGGCAAGAGAATGTTAATATCCCTTTTCCCCCTTCCCTATCCTCATCTTTACAATCCTGGGAGTTTAACTTGCTTTATGAAGTTTAACTCTGCTGATAGCCTTCAGTCTTCTTCAATGTTTAATTCAAATCTACTGCTCTGTCATAAAGCCATTCTCAATTCTAATATATATTTAACCCTATATCACCTGAATTGTGTTTTATTTACCACAGACCAGACATTTTAACATGTACTATTTCTTTAATGATATGGTGTATATTTGATGTGACCAGTCACCTTAGATTGATCAAGAAATAAATTTCGAGGATGGCTTGAAATTTATGGGTGGCTCAGTCAATTAAGTGTCTGACTCTTGATTTTGGCTTAGGTCATATCTCAGGGTCCCGAGATCAAGCCCTATGTACTTAATGAGGAGTCTCCTTGAGATTCTCTCTCTCCCTCTGCCCTGCCCCTCCCCATATTCACATGCACTCTCCCCCCTCTAAAATAAATAAATCTTTTAAAAAAAAAAGAAATTTCAAAGATGTCATATTACATATAGCATGCAATTTTGTTGATAATTCAATCCTTTATTGGACTTACACAAAAGTGGATCAATTGGTTTCACTACAACTGATTGTAACCAATTATAACTATGTTTCAATTGCAGTAATTTTAGTTAAAAATAACCATCTTTCAAGACATGTATGTTTCCCTAAAAAAAGTATATTCTATAACTAGATTTTTGAATGTGAAAAATATTTCCACCTCAGAAGTTAATTTTCCACCCCAGAAAAATATTTCAAGTTCAGGTATATTAAAATTTATGGATAAAATGCTTACAGTTTGGAATTGTATGTTTGGTAAATGGAGTTTTACAAAGAGAAAATGAACATCAAAACTTCAGCTTAATCTTCAGCAGTTCTTTGCACAAATCCCCCCCTTGTACCCTAATTTGGCTTTGAAGTAGCTCTATCTAAGGGAAGACTAATTAACACATGTATCATTTTGCCTTTGCATTCTTGCTTTCAAACACTCTCTCAATTTTATGTTTCTCTGGATTTGAAGACCAGTCTCTCTCCACTTTTTACCAAAAAAGAGAAGGAAATAAGGGAGGGAAGGCAGGAGGAGTGGAAAAGAGGAAGGAAATATCTCAAGTCGTATTTTTCATTGTCTGTAGTTTTCCTAAAGACGGTTATGGAGGAAGGGTTAGATTTTGAGCTTGGAGCCTTTTCTATCTTCCAGTTCATTCCTTCTTCATTTTCCTGGAGTCATCAATAAGTTTTTCCTCTTGTCTTACCTAAAACACATCTATTTCTCTTCAGGTGCTGGAAGCATAGCTTCTCCTTGGCGATGGGATTTCAAAATCTTGTCTTCAATAAAGGTAGCCTTCTTCTTGAATGTGAATTTTCTATCAGCTGCCAAGAAAATTGAAGTTTCCTGATATCCCTAGATTTAAGGATTCCTTAGCTTCTTTTGAAAATCCTTAGAAGTAACCTGGACACCCAATCTTATAAACATATTAAAGTAAAAGACACTTGGTCCTTGGTTCCATGAGATATCTTGTAACCATGTATACCTTCAACATCTGAAGATGAACCATCATAAATATGGCCCTTTGTGGCAGAAAAAAAATAAGTTGGGAAACTTGCTAACTTTGAGAACGTTGCTTTGTATTTAAAGTCTTGTGTATTATTACCATAGTAGTTAACATTTATTAAAACTTTACTTAGGCTATGTACTGGTTTATCTCCATTCCCTACAAAGATCCTGTAAGGTCATTGTATTTGTTTGTTTGCTGTAGCAAATTACCACAAACTGGGTGACTTAAAACTCACCTATACTATCATGGTTCTAGAGACCAAATAATGGAAACCAAAAGATCTGTAGGACTGTGCTCTCTTCAAAGGCTCTAAGCAGAATATCTTTCCTTGTTTCTTTCAGCTTCCTGTGGCTCAAGCATTTCTTGGCTTTTGGAATAATTCTGATCTCTGCCTTCATCTTCTTCCTACGTGTCTCTCCTCTGTGTGTCTCTTATGAGGACATTCGTCATCGGACTCAGAAAATCCTGAATCATGCCTCAAGATCTTTAACTTGTCTGCAAAGACCCCTTTTCCTAAAAAAGGTCACATTCACAGGTTCTGGGGATTAGAACATGGACATGTGGGGGAAACCATCAACCCACTACTTTCATTGAAACTTTTTTTAATAGATGAAGAAACCAAAGTTCAGAAAATTCACATAACTTGGTCAAGATTAGATAAGCAAAATTTAATCTGAATTAATCTCTCACCAAAATCTGTGCTATTTTTTATCACACTGTCTCTTATGTGAAGCTCTGTATCACATGTATATTTGGAGTAGAGTTTAAAATTTATAAATGTGGTGAATCTCATCCTCTTTTCATACTAGGCATGCTGTTATCATCTTAGTGCCCCTCCAAGTAAACCCATCTTTACCAGGAGACATGCCAGTGGAATTCCTTTTGAGAATATGCCTGAAGCATACTTTTCCCAATTATCCCAAGTTAAAACACAAATAAAAAAACATCAATTTGCCAGCAAACCAATCACTGCTATAAGTGGCTTTTATATCATTCTCTATCATTTCAGCAGAAGAAACAGATGGCTTAAGTCATACATTTGAGCTATCAGGAGGACACAGTTTTCTACAGATGAATGTAAACAGCACTTCTAAAAACATAATTTTTATGGCATTGCCAGAAGTGACCAGCAATCCCTGTACTGATAGATGAAAGATTACTCCAGACTTTGCTGTGAAAGAGAAGAGAAGACAAGGAGGTCAATGCTCAGAGACAAAGACCTTTTGCCCTTCTTTGCTCCTGTCTAATTGGTCCTTCAGGATAATCATAAATTTTGATCACTGTCAAGCATGTGATCTGTGACAAGGGTCTTACTTGAACTAGGAAGATCTGTTTAGGGGAAAGATAGGATATGCTAATCTGCTATGCTAATCTGCCTGTTCTACAAGTTCTGCTAAACATAGCCTAAGGAACAATGCAGGCATCTCTTAGATCACAGCGCAGTTGTTTGGGCTAAGAAAGCTTTGGGAAAGGCAAATCCCAGCAGCATTCCTACTTCCTAGGGCAGAGTGGTCACATAGGCCTCAGCATTCCAAAGGCCTACGCCCTTCTCTGAAACCTTCCTTTGCCCCCAGCAGCCTCCATGTTACATTTTAGCAAGCCAGGAACTGTGGATGATTTCATGCTCTACATTAACCCCATCATGGCATGTTTTAACCTTACTGGCTCTTTATCACCAACATTCAGAAGATACCCTTAACTTGGTACATGTGACATGTTACCCAGACCCATATGTTCTGAGCTCACAACCTTTTTGAAGATTTTTATTTTAGCCTCAGCTGCCATTTTGTTCTGACCTCTCAAATTGAGTTATTTCAAAACAGCAAATATTTTGTTTCATTCTTTGAAGCAAGAATGGCAAATTTTCATCATTTTTTCATGTTATAAGTTTATTATTTCCTAATTCATTTCAGCTCTTTCCCTCAGCACCAAAGTACATTTCACAGAGCGTTTCATGGTCCTTTTTTTAATGAAAATTAATTCGGTTTTGTATGCTTTTGATTGTTACATCTTTAGTCCTATTTTATGGCTGGGGAAGTTGGTTCAGAGACAAATGACTTTTCATAAATTATAAGGCAAGTTCTCATCAGAGACTTGCTGGCTGTTGCTCTTAGGACTATGGCTGACTTTTGTCAAATGTAACCCATATAAAAATAGACTCTGATTTTATAACTTATAGTTGTTCCTGTCTTTGCAGTTGTCACTTTCCTCAGCATCTGCTTGGCCCTTCAGGAGTTCCCCTGCAGTATATTAATTTCACAATTACTTATTTCATGATTTTATGTCTTTTTGAGATTCTTTATCTAGATTGTAGGCTGAGAATCTTTTCTGCTTTGACTCCCTTTCCTTGTCCCCCAAGACGCTTGGGTTATTATTCTATTCCCACAAGAAATCCAGAATGTTTGCTGATATTAGTGTCTGGAAAGGGAAGCACATCCTTTTCAGGCACATGAATGAAGGTTGCTCATTTCTACTGCTTTAGTCTAGGCTTCTTTACCATGGCATTGTATGTATTAAAGACCATGGACTCTGGAGTCAGGCAATCTAGGTTCAATTCCAGCTCTACTTTGTACCTCGGTTAAATTACTTATCCTCTGTGCCCCTTAGTTTTCCAATCTATGAAATGGAGATAATAATGATACTTACATGACAAGATTATAATGATCAAGAGAGTTAATACTAAAATGAGAATGATGCCTAGAATGTAATAAGCACTCAATATATATTTATTAAAGAAGTAATTTTTCCCCAAGATTTGTACTGTTACCACATGTTGTGTTTCTGCCCCTAATCTTGTTCCCCACCAATTCACTTGTGACTATGATCAGAGTAACCCTTCTAAAGTACAAATAGGATACTCTACTTCTCTGCTTAAATATCTAAATAGAGTGTGTCAGCTTTCAGCTGTCTTGGAGTAAATGGTACCAAGCTAGACTTTTTGCCATAAACATCTCTAGAACTGGACAAAACATGTCAGACAACTGCTTTTTAAGCAATGCAAAATAGCCAATTTAAGCCTGTGATCCTTGAGGAGGGAAACTCAACAAAGTGAGCCTCATAATTGCCCAATTCTGAATTACTGAAGCAGTGAGCATGTGATGGGTGGGGCATCACAGAGAAGGGAGCTGTCCCAGAAATCTGTGTAATGGACCTAATGTCCACGACTGAGGGTGAGCTGTATGTATAAGTTCAGGGCAAATCACCAAGACTTAAGAGCTACCAGCTGCTGTAAGTTTGAACAGAGATCATGGAGGTGAAGCAATACCTGTAGACCTTGAAGTTCCAGCCTCACTAGATTAGGGAGACTTTTCTCTGAAACCTCCTTAACACCCCTGGCATCCAACTGAGACACCAGAAAGGTATTTTAGGAGTAACTATCATACCCTAGAATAAATAGAATAAATAGTATACCCTAGGGCATACTATAGAATTGCCCTAAGAAATTCTAATACCAAACTCTAACAAGATCCATAAAGTAACTGAGTTTGGAGATTGAGTCCCACTAAGTTAGAGGGTTTGGCAAAATATCTGGGCTTTCCACAGTCCCTGACTAAGAAAGCATAAAATCAAGCCCATACAAATTCTGAGGGATTAGCCAGTAATTGAACTTGTTGCAAAATACAAAGTGAGGAAGATAGTAGAATCCTAATTCTCTACAATGCATTATCCAAAATATCTAGTATTCAATCAAAAAAGAAACATAGAAATGTAATATAGTAAAAAAAAAGTCAATAGAAACAGAATTGATTTTCTACAAAGTAATTCAATGGGAATTTCAACTCTTACCTCACACCATACCCAAAATTAACTCAAAATGGATTGTATACCTAGGGGCGCCTGGGTGGCTCAGTGGGTTGGGCCTCTGCCTTCGCCTCGGGTCATGATCTCAGGGTCCTGGGATTGGGCCCCGTGTTGGGCTCTCTGCTCGGCGGGGAGCCTGCTTCCTCTTCCCTCTCTGCCTGCTTCTCTGCCTACTTGTGATCTCTATCAAGTAAATAAAAAAAAATTTTTTTTTAAAATGGATTGTATACCTAAATGCAAAGATTAGTAAATCTTGCAGAAGCAAACATAGGAAAACAGAAAGACCAGTAACCATAAAAGAAGTTATCGATAAATTGGACTTCCTCGAAAATTCGAATCAATTGCTTTTCAAAGGAGAAACTCAAGAAAGTGAAATGGCAAAGTACCTACTAAAAGAAGGTACTCATAACACATATGACCGATAAAGCACTTGACTATAAAGAACTCTTAAAACTTAATGACAAAACAATAAACAAAATTTTTTTCATTTTATTTTATTTTTCAGTGTTCCAGCATTCATTGTTTATGCACAATTTTTAAAAAGGCTTATTTATTATTTTAGAAAGAGAGAGAGAGCATGCACATGCACACATGTGAGTACAAGCAGGAGGAGGGGCAGAGGGAGAGGAAGAGAATCTCAAGCAGACTCCCCACTGAGCAAGGAGGAACCCACCTGGGACTTGGTCCCACAAGCCTGAGGTCATGACCTGAGTGGAAATCAAGAGTCAGAGACTTAACCAATTGAGCCACCCACACACCCCAATCAACCCAATTTTTTTTTTTAATGGCAAGTGAAGTAAACAAATTTTATAAAAGACAAAGCACAAATTGCCAATAATCATATAAAAAGATATTCAACATTACTGGTCATTGCTGGAAATACAAATTAAAATCATAGTGAAATACCATGTCTTAACTATAAAATGACTAAAATTAAAAGAACTGGTCATATAAAGTATTGGCAAGGATGGAAAAACGAGAATTTTCAGGTATTTATGGTGAGATATAAAATGGTATGACCACTTTTAAGAACAATTTGTCAGTTTCTCTGAAGTTGAACATACTTATAATATGACCTAGCAAATCTTTTCTTAGGTATTTCTGCAAAATAAATGAAAACTTGTGTCCAAAAAAGACTGGTACATAAATGTTCATAGCCACTTTATTTACAGTGGCCAAACAACCCAAATAATAACGAGTTCTACTAAATGAGTGGATAAACAAATTGTAATACATCATAAAATCAAATACTATTCAGCAAAAAAAAAAAAAGATTATTGGTACATACAACATGGAGAAATTTCACAGATATATGCTGATTAAAAGAAACCTAGAATTCATATGAAAAAAATCTATTTACATGAAATTATAGAATAAGTAAAACTAAATCATAAAAGTGATTAAAAGCAGAGCAATTTTTGCCTGAGTCAGAAGGTGGGGGAGCAAGAGAGGAGATAACTACAAAGGGGGCACTAGCAAACTTTCCCAGTATAGCAAATGTTCTATATCTTGATTGGAGTGCACATGTATACATTTGTCGGAATTCTTTTGACCTTAAATGTATGCATTTTATTGAATGTGAATTCAATTCAGTTCATTAAAAAAATTAGATCTTTTATATCCCGAATTCCACCCCCCAGTGGAGCCTAATATCTGTTTCATCTTGAACTTTAAGTCTTCTCCATTTGGAGTACTTCTTGCCTTCAAGTTTTTGCATAAACTGTCCCCATTACTTGATAATCTTTCCACTTCTTCACCTGGTGGAAAGTGTTTCCTTCTAACCTCAGATTGACTAAGTGCTCTTCCCATCTGTTTCCAAAGCCCTCTAATATAATGCTCAATAGATAATATATTCTCTACATGTTATTACATGTTATTGTTTTTGCTTGTTTAATTGTCTGTCTCCTGTTAAAGTGTAACATCCCTGAATATTAGAATTGTGTCTGCTTTGTTTGCCACCATACCTATCACAGCCTTGGCTTATAGTTGGCACTTTCTATATATTTGTTGAATGAGTAAATGAATGAACCTATAAATGAACAAGTGAGCTTACATAAACCCCCTGAAATATTTAGGTAGATTCTCAGTGATTTCAAAGTTCTGTTCTCTAAGTAAATTAATTGAGGGCTTCCCCCTCTAAGTGAATGTTATTTTTGGTATGGCACTGCACATTTTATTATAGGTATTTTCTTCTAAATCGTATTTCTCAGAAGCCACCGTTTTTGTAGGAGCAGTGAGTCACAAAAATGCAATTCTTGGCTCTGCTTTTCCCCACCATCCTGTCCCCCCAGTTAGCCAGACCAAACATTCCATATTAACCATGTTTTTGATTGTCTACAGGATTTCTGTCTGATTTAGATTGTCTATCAAGATATTTTGTAGTCTTCTTCCACTCTGAAAAGTATAACATATTTTCCCTTCTTATAATGTTCTCTACCTTTTTGCAAATGCTTTTAAAAAATATGTGTACCACATTGCTCTCCTAAGAATAGGGAGGGAAGAAAATTTAAGGAGTCAAGAATTAACCAGTTTTCCAGCTAGGTAAACTGGGTAGCAGGTGGTAGAATCCATATTCTGAGACCAGATATGCAGTTAGGTGGACAAGCTTGGAGAACATGATATGTGGAGATACTTGAAAATTAGTGTTTGATGATGTTGAGATAGTGATGCCTGTAGGCCATTAAGTTCAGCTACTGCATGGAATGGAAATGAGACTTTGCAACACAAGCTACAAGCTTGGGTTGGAGATGAAGTTGTGAACATATTAGTACCTATATAGTGGTTGAAACTTTGGGTACATATTGAATCACCAGGAGGAGTATGCAGATTGAGAAGGGGCTTAAATGCCCATCTTTGATTTATTGGTCTTTAGATTTCTCTTGTATATCTTATATAAAAACCTCATGCATGTATCTGGGCTTAATTAAACTTGGACTCATTCATGAATAAATATTGATAAAATTACTGAGTATCAAGTTTGTGTTCAATAGTAGATTAGGCTCTATAGGGAAGAGAAAGAAAGAAGATAAAATTTCCTCTTTCTAGAATCCTGCAGTCTGGCTGGCAAGTCAGAGTGTATTATAGCCCAACTACTAGAAGTCATAATGTACAATCTAGATTGTGGACAGGACTAGCATGTTTTATGTTTGTGGATATGTTTCAGGGAACCCTTGGGCATCTCATAATAAATCATCATAAAATATCCAAAAGCTATGATATAAACATCATTGATATAAGCTCCTCCCAGTTTGCTACTTCTGTTTCTGCTCTTCTCTTTGGAAGCTATTCATTACTTAACAAATAATAAAACCTCATTTCTTGAACATTTTATGCTTTAAGCCCACTCCCTTAATGCTAAAGAATGCAAGTGGATCTCAGGAAGGCTGGAACTTAGAATTAGAAAGCTGTAGGGAGAGCCATGGAAGCTGCCTGAAAAAATATGACCACCCAGAGTAGAATATGATTACTAAGCATTTTCTTAGCCTTGAGTTCCTCTTGGTTTTCCTTTCTCAAAACTGCGCATGTATTATTTTTAATCCTTACAACAGTCCTTCAAGACTGAAATTATTCTTTTTACATTATAGATGAGGAGACGGAAGCTGAGAGAGACTGTGACCTGCCAAGTCACTGTCAGCTGCTGGGGATGCAGAAATGAAAACATAAGGCCTCTGCCTTCGTGGACTTCATAGTCCAATGGCGAAGAAGATATTTATCATTATAGGTACAGACATCAATTAATTATTACAAAATTCAGTGAGAAGTGCTATAATAGATGTGTAAACACTGAATTTTAGTGACACAAAACATGATGCCTGGAGAAGCAGAGAGAGCACTGTAGAAAGGACATTTGAACCAAACTTGGAAGAATGTGCAGCTCTCCAGATAGAAGGAGGGGAGGGGTGACATTTCAGGTTTCAGAGGCACACAGGTATTTATTATAAATAGGAAAAGCAGTGATGCCATGTTTCTCTTTGAATCCATGGCTCACCTTCTGAGCTGGCAGCCCAGCCTCAGGTGTGCTTTATGTGAGCTTGTCTATAGGCTCTGCTGAAATGGTTCAAAGTAACCTGATTTCCAGTAAGCCAGAGAAGGAAACACTTTAGACCAATATTTGTTATAATAATTCAGTCTCTCTCTTACTTCTTTAGTTTTCTCTCTCTCTTTTTCTCTTCCCTGCACCCTGCCCCAATCACAGGATAAATCAGCACAGACAGCAATGTGGGATTTGGCAGTAATTGCTATTAGTTTTGAGTAATGAATACATACCAAGTCTTGAGCATTACAAAAGCTGTTGTGTTGTACATTACACCTTTTTAAGGGGATATCCTCAGGTATATTTGTGATTTCTCTGTCTCACAGCCTATATTATACTGCTCTGCACAGAACTTTTGGAGTATCCCAGCAATAAGAATACTCTGGATGCTGTACAGACTTACTTGGCAAGGTATGTGTTACTGAGTCTTGCATATGTCTCTTCATTACTAAGGGTGAAATATAGGTGCTGGTTACACACAAAACAGCTGAAGACTGTCTCTAGCTTGCTATAAATGATAAAAGTACTGACAATTTTCACTTCTTATGAGGCATTTTCTCATAGCTAAGTATACCCTCAGAGATGTTTGAATAAAAAGTTTATCCTTAAGCCATAAGAAATTTTAATAAGAAAAAAAGGCTTATTACATAAAACATTATATTTAAGTTTCAGTAGAATTGTACCTGAACCTTTATAAACTCATTCTATTCCTTAAGCTCTGAAGAAGATGGATGGGTGTTTCTATTGAACGCTCTTTCAGCTTAACATTTGTCGTAGGACAATTCAACTTGAATGTTTTTCCCACATGGCATTATTATCAGAAATAGCCCTATCTTTTTTGAACCCCAGATCTTGCTGGTTCAGGACATAAAAAATATTTCATGTACTAAACTACCTCATTTTCCTATTTTAACTGAAAATCGACTAGTCTGGAGGACGGATCAGGTGAAAGCAAGCACAGATGTATTTAAGCATGTCGCCCCACTGGCCTTCAGCGCTAATGGAGACAGTATACAATGATGGCATATAAATTTTTAAACATTTTTTGTCCAGGTTATTTTATGTATATATAGTAAAACAATGAAAAAATATAAAATATATAGGGTAGGGGCACCTGGGTGGCTCAATGGGTTAAAGCCTCTGCCTTCAGCTCTGCCTACTTGTGATCTCTCTCTCTCGCTCTCTCTCTGCCTGCCTCTCTGCCTACCTGTGACCTCTGTCTGTCAAATAAATTCTTTAAAAAAAAATATCTTTAAAATAAATAAATAAATAAATAAATAAATAAATAAAATATATAGGGTAAGGTGAGAGTAAGTCTTCCCATTACTCCCAGCCATATAGCATCATCTCCAGAGGCAATACCATATCCAGACTTTCACTATCCTACCAGAGATGTTATGCACCTGTGTGAATGTATGTACATGCCCGTTGCTTTAATTTGACACAAATGGTGGCAAATAATACACACTGTTTGGCACCCTGCTTTTTCATTTACTATATCTTGCAGTTGTTGCATATCAGCTCATTTAATTGCTGCTTAAGATCCCATTATTTCACTGGGAATGGAAGTAAAGGCATTTTTGAGCAAAATCTCAAAAATGATCAGATATTTTGTTCCTTAGCTTAGCTCTATGTCTCTCTTTCATAGTTCTTTCTCTTTCCTAGGGATTCCTTAGCTGAGACTATAGTACATCTTATTCTACTTTATTTTTAGTACCCCGAATTCTTTTGTCTTTTTATTCTGTCTATGCCATTAACCATCAAATCTGGATCAACAGAAACATCTGCCTTCTTCACTACTACACCTAGACTACTAACTGTTTGGGAGACACGTGTAATTTGGCTCTGTTACAAACTTATGTTTTCTAAGATCATTTAGAGACTCCATTATACTCAAAAATCCTTTTACTTACACCCATCTAATTGTCTGCCTACTTCTAGTATTGGCCATTCCACTAACTGACTATACTTATAATTTTCTCTTTCTTTAACCTCTTAATTTTATTTTTTTTCATGTTCCAAGATTCATTGTTTATTCACCACGCCCAGTGCTCCATGCAATATGTGCCCTCCTTAATACCCAACCACCAGGCTCACCCATCCCCCCACCTCCTCAACTCCAAAACCCTCAGTTTGTTTCTCAGAATCCATAGTCTCATCTTTTATTTCTCCCTCCAATTTACCCTAATTCACTCTTCCTTTCCTTCTCCTAATGTCCTCTGTGTTATTCCTTATGCTCCAAAAGTAAGTGAAACCATATGATAATTGACTCTCTCTGCTTGACTTATTCACTCAGAATAATCTCCTCCAGTCCTGTCCATGTTGATACAAAAATTGGATATTCATCCTTTCTTTCATGCTGCATGATATTCCATTGTATGTATGGACCACATCTTCTTTATCCATTCATCAGTTGAAGGGCATCTCGGCTCTTTTCCACAGTTTGGCAACTGTGGCCATTGCTGCTATGAACATTTGGGTATATATGGCCCTTTTTTTCACTGCATCTGTATCTTTGGGGTAAATACCCAGTAGTGCAATTGCAGGGCTATAGGGTAGCTCTATTTTTAATTTTTTGATGAATGTCCACACTGTTTTCCAATGTGGCTGAACCAACTTACATTCTGACCAACAGTGTAAGAGGGTTCCCCTTTCTCCACATCCTCTCCAACATTTGTTTCCTGTCCTGTTGATTTTGGCATTCTAACTGGTATAAGGTGGTATCTCAATGTGCTTTTGATTTTAATTTCCCTGATGACTGGTGATGATGAACATTTTTTTATGTGTCCATTTTATTTGTACCACCACAGGAAATGGCTTGGTTTCCCACTTCTTCCATAAACACAGCTCACTAGCTCAGAACCTCTTACTTCCTCTTTTAACCCTCAAAATTTCTACTTGAAATTCTCAGATGATCTCAAAACAAGAGTTTCCCTTTCACTATCCAGTGCTAATCTTGCAATATATTCCTTATTCCCACTACCTCTCTACTGATTTTTTAACTCTCTGGTATAAATAAATTCTTAAAAATGAAAATCCACTCTCTCCCCTTTATTCTCCTCCAGTGGTTGCATCCCATTTCTTCCAAAATAACATCCTAAAGAGAACAGGCCAGAGAATTAATATTGGTTCCACTATGTGATTTTGAGCCTGCTTGCCCATTCACTAAAGAATAGGTCCTGCCTCTACCACAACACTACTCCTGCTATTCCTGCTATGATCTTCAGAGAATGTCAAATTTCTAAGACTTTTGAACAGTCTTGGGCATCATCATACTTGAATTTTCTCCCACGTTTGACACTTGATTTGCCCTGAACTCCAGCCCCTTCCAACAAAATTTCTGTTATTTTCATTATAATTTCTCTTCTTGTTTTTTATTTTCTTTTTAAAAGTAAACTATTCTGATTTCTTTCTGACATTAGGTCTTTAGGTCTATATTCCTCTAGGATTAAGTTCTCATCAAGCTTTTCTTTTCACTTTCTTCTGTTTCCTCTTATTATAGCATGAAGTCTAAATTCTTCACTTTTTTAATTGAAGTGTACTTGAAAGACAATGTTACATTAGGTTCAGGTGTACATCAGAGAGGTTTCACGGCTCTATACATTATGCTATGCTCACAATTGTAGCTACCATCTGTCACTGTACAATGTTACAACATTATAATATCATTGACTATATTCCCTAAGCTATACCTTTCATCCCCAAGACTTATTCATTCCATAACTGGAATCCTACTCTCCTCTGCCCATTTTGCCTATCCCTCCAACTACTCTCATTTGGCAACCACCAGTTAGTTCTCTGTATTAATGGGTCTGTTTCTGTTTTTTTAATTTGCTTTGTCTTTTTTAAATATTTTATTTATTTATTAGAGAGAGAGAGTCTGCACAGGTATGAGCAAGGCAGGGAGAGCAGAAGGGGAAGCAGACTCCCCATTGAGCAGGAACCCTGATATGGGGCTCCACCCAGGACCCCGAGATCATGACATGCGTTGAAGGCAGACACTTAACCAACTGAGCCACCTAGGTTTCCCTGCTTTGTCTTTTAGAATTCCCATATAAGTGAAATCATATAGTATTTGTTTTTCTTTGTCTGATTTATTTTACTTAGCATAATGCCCTCTTAAGTTCATCAGTATTGTCACAAATGACAAGATCTAATTTCTTTTTTATGGCTGAGTAATATTCCATCGTGTGTGTGTGTGTGTGTGTGTGTGTGTGTGTGTGTAGAATAAAGAAGATGTGGTGTATATATCTTCTTTATTCATTCATCTATGGATGGACACTTAGGTTGCTTCCATATTTTGACTATTGTAAACAATGCTGTGGTAAGCATAGGGATGCATATATATTTTCAAATGAGTATTTTTATTCTCTTTGGGTAAATACCAGTGGTGATCCTTTATTTTAAAAACCTTGTCCTTGGGGCCCCTGGGTGGCTCAGTGGGTTAAAGCCTTCAGCTCAGGTCATGATCCCGGCCGGGGTCCTGGGATCGAGCCCCGCGTCAGAGAGTCTGCTTCCCTTCCTCTCTCTCTCTGCCTGCCTCTCTGCCTGCTTGTGTTCTCTGTCAAATAAATAAATAAAATCTTTAAAAAAAAACAAAAACCTTGTCCTTTACTTTTTAGCTTCCTGATTCAATCATCTTCCTCTGCATTGAGCCAATGGCTAAGATGATGATGTGAAGTGAAGTGAAGGAGGAAGAAGATTTAACCTGAGCAATAGCATATTTCAAGGTAAAGAGGTTTTTCTTTTCTTTTGCGGATGTTGTCATGAAGAATGTGAATTTTGGAAACACTGAATATATTCATTAAGTAAAGATAGAGAGAAGTTGTTGCTTCTGTATCCCAAAGTATGAAAGGAACATGTGGTCATCAGATGTAATGTAGTAGAACTCCAGGTTCCTACTGTTTTCAACTTTTGAACCTGTCTTTTGTCCCAAACCACCATGTCCCTTTTGCGTATTACCCACTCCCAGAATACACCCATACCATTTCCAAGACCATGTCTTTAGACTCATGGCTGTATCTTCTTTTTTTTTAGTCTTAGTTAGTCATTTGAAATAGAACTCCAATTTACAAAAGTTGTGAAGTATTTGGGGGTAATAATAGTGTCCATTATTATTTGTCTATTCAGCTTTCTCAAACTTGAAGAAAATAAGCAATTTTGTAAAAATATGTATTATCTTTATCAACTACTGTTTGACTTTCCTCTTTAGTCATTCTGGAGCTCCAGGCCCAATTCAGGTTCCTTTCCCACTGGGCCTGTGTGTATCCCCAGCTTTGGTCTCAAATGCTGTAGACCATGTGCCTAGTTCCACTATTCCCTTTGCCAGATGCAGCCAGTTTTACAAATGAAATTATATACTTGAACCATATGAGTTTGGCTTGGTGATTGGCCCTGTGCATAGTCTACAATTTGGGTCAGACTTATGAACAGTTTGGTGAATTTGGCATCATCTTTGAGGAAGTGTGGATTGTCTTAAAACTCCAGAGAGAAAGCTTTAGGATCTCAGACATTCCATCTCTTGTGGGCTTCCAGAAAAGGCCACCCTCTGCTGGCATGGAAAAAGGGCTTATTTTCAAACTATTCAAGTCATGTTGTGACTAGAAGTTGAAGTCTGGTGCAAAACTATGAAAACTGAAGAGATAATTTGCACAGATCTTGGAATAAGCAGCTTCACTCTACTGTATAGTGTCTCTGGGGTGTAGATGGCCCAGGAAGATATTTCTAGTACCACCAAACCATAATTTTATGAAAGAATTTACTTACGTTATTTGTATTCCTTAGAATAAATGTCATTTCTAAAATGTGAGGAAAGGGACGCCTGGGTGTCTCAGTGGGTTAAGCCTCTACCTTCATGATGTCAGGTCATGATGTCAGGGTCCTGGGATTGAGCCCCGCATCAGGCTCCCCGCTCAGTGGGGAGCCTGCTTCCCCCCCACCCCTGCCTGCCTCTGCCTACTTATGATCTCTCTCTCTCTGTGTCAAATAAATAAATATAAATGATAATAAAATAAAATAAAATGTGAGAAAAAATAAGTCCAAGTTAGTTAGTTGAGGGATGACAATGACCTGGTCCCTTGTATCAGTTGAAAGAGATTTGTAGGTTCCAAGGTATGTGATACCTCTGTGCTGCTGCTTCTTGTTGGCTTCGAGAGGAATGAGACTTCCATTAGGATCTCAGTGCTAAGGCCTGAGAATTTTTTCCATCCCAGATTTTTAAAGAATCATAAAGCAGCTTGAAAGAAAGCCTCACTCACTCACCCTGAAACCTCCACTGAAAAATAAATAATTGAAACCATAACTGAGCATGATTAATGAAGATACATTATAATAATTTATTATACTGTTTTTGGTGGGCTGTTTTTCCTCCATTTTTTCTCATCTGTCTCCTATATCACCTCTACTACAACTCTGGAGACTAAGCAAGATGCAGATGTTAAGAACATAAAGATATCAAAAAGTTAGTTTTGGCTGAGTTAGCAGTGACCACATTACAGATCTCAGATTTTCCCTCCTTTCATGTGGCTTTTTTGTAGTTTGGACAATAAGTTTACTGGTATGAAGTTACTTCATATATGATCTAAACATGCTGCATTGGATAAAAGGGAGTAACTGTGGATAGGTCTGCAGGGAACTTCAAGATCAGACTCAAATATGGATGGAGGGACCCTCAAATTTAGATGAAATTTTTCAAATCAGACAAATGCTTTGCTGAAGACATTTGTAAAATTCTTAAAACAAATAAGAGAAAGCCATCCTTGTGCCTAATTAGCACATACATTTTCATACAGAAATCTTATAAAGTAATTATGGTTCATTAATGCTGGTTCTACTCACCTGACTATATCTCTACATTTTGGTTATGAAATTGTCTTTTTAACATTAAAGAACCTTCTAATTGCATAACCTACTCCTTGCACTTATAAAGCGTTAATGTTTAAAAGTGTTTAATTTCATACAGATGATCTAGGCTCATCCTAAAACTGTGCTGAAATGGTGTTTCTTATTTAAATTGTTAAATTTCTTGTCTAACAAACAAGAGCTTCTATAGTTCTATCTCAAAAGAGTGTATTTAGAACAATGATTCTCAACCTTGGCTTCACATTAGAATCACCTGAGGAGCTTTAAAATATTTTGATGCCCAGGCTGTACCTCAGACCACTTAAGTCAGAATTTTAGGACATGGTACCCGTACTTTCCCTAGATGATTTCAATGTGTAGATATTATCCTTAGATGATTTCAAGGTTGAGGCTACTGATTTAGAAAGGTAGCACATTGTGATGAAAAGAGCAAGGGCTTTGAAATCAGCCAGTTCCTTGGTTGGCATTCCATTTCCAGCACTAAATTAATACATTCAAAAATATATGAATATCTAGGGCCGCTTGGGTGGTTCAGTGGATTAAGCCTCTGCCTTCAACTCAGGTCATGATCTCAGGGTTCAGGGATAGAGCCCCGCGTCGGACTCTCTGCTCAGCAGGGAGCCTGCTTCCCCCTCTCTCTGCCTGCCTCTCTGCCTACTTGTGATCTCTGTCTGTCAAATAAATAAATAAAATCTTTTTTTAAAATTGAATATCTAGTAAAAAAACAAAATGCCTAATATACACTGGCACATTCAATATATGGATGGAATTATTATAGTAATGATAATATCTATTAATACAAGTATTTTATGAACAGCCTTATACATGTATAGAAAACAGATGTATTAGTTTAATAAGATTGTGTTTTAAGTGCCTTGCTGTGCTTCACAGTTAAATTATGTATGCTGCATTCAGAAGGATGATAAAGCCAAATAGACATACCTCTCCCACCTTTGAGTACTTTTAACACCTTGTACTTCCCTTAAAGTGACTATTTTAATTTTACTTTGGATTATATACAAATTATCTTTAGCAATGCAGGGGGAAATTTCTTCTTTGGCACATGTTAAACTCTAAGCTTCTTGAAAACAAAACCTGTTTTCTTACTCATACTGGCATCCTCTTAGCATGGTGCATCACTCTTCATGATGCTAGCAGGTGACCTTTTCTGAAATCAAGGCTATAAATAGGTTGTGTTATACTAGTTTGGCCATATTTAGGAGGTGATTAAAGATAGGATATTGGATGAATTATAAATTGCACATCCATTTGAGTGTGTGTGTGTGCATATGTGTGTGTGTGTGTGTGTGTGTGTGTGTGTGTGTGTGTTTGGAAAGAAAGATTTTCTATTAAAGGACTGTGTTTAGCTTAGATTATTCCTTGGCTCAGGGTCTCTTGCAGTAGGCATTTTCTTGACGGCTGTCAGACGACTGATCTTGTGGGTGGTCTGCCCTACTGAATTTGGGAACTAAGATCTCAGATCCAAGGCCCTCATCCCCCATAATGCCAGCAGACAGTACAGTCCATCAACGCCTAATTACTTCCTAATAGTTTGAACCCACAATCTTTTTTGGTTTAGTACCAGAATCAACTTCAGAAGATGTTGAAGAAAGAATGTCTGGAATTGGAAGCCTAAATATGTAGACTTTCCTTTGGGAGGTGATTGATCAGAACATTTGTTATCCACAGTACTTGAAAATGACAACTTTGAAGAGGAAAGGCTTTCTGACCTCAACGCAACCGCTGTTGTCCACTAAAATTTCTGCCCTGAGTGCTTTCTGCCTTATAATAAGAATTTGAGGTGGAAATCAGTTAATTAAAAAGATATAGTCGTTTTAACTATCAATTGGCTGTACATCTCACTGCCTCAGACTGCACTTGTAGCTAACGCCTCCACAGAAATGAATCTATGACATGTTCTAAAGTAACTTAGGAGAAAACCTAAAACAAGGGTAGGGATTGTTTCTGAAAATGGTCTTTTAAAACAGAGAAAATATTTTTTAAAGAGTTATGAAATACAAGAGCATCCATAGGTTTTTCTTTTCTCTAATAAATTTATAGCCATGCAGAACATGATATAAAAATACTAGAAACTATAAATGGCTAAATTATTTTATTCTGCTATTAAGGGTAAATCACTCTCAACAAATTTTACATCCTAATTAATATCACAAACCCCATAACACCCATAAGAGCAAAAGCCATGTGAATCTATTTAGGAGGCAGAAGCAGAAAAATAATGATAGGTAGATGCCAACTTCCTCCTTCTCTCAGTGCCCCTAAGGAAACATATTGATTTCCTCAAGAGGGACTGACTAACTTTCTTCTAATATGTATTAATTATTTTATTAAAGTTCTACTTAACAGAGTAATATGACTGTGTATAAAATTGTACTGAAATATTTCATCATTGCCAGAGGCGATCTCGATCCTAATTAGTATCTACCCTAAGTATATATGAGCATTTTCTAGTAAAACTAAGTTAATTTTGAAAGGAAAAAGGTGGATTTAATTCTGTTTCTTAAAGCTGATTTAGAGAATAAGAATCCTTTAGATCTGAAAAGTAATACTGGTTGTCCTCAAATATTGTTAGTTTGGAGGTGTTACATGGAGTAGGATATCCTGAAAAAGGAAGAAAGGAATCTGAAGTTTCCATACCACAAATATCAATCAATATTTAGAATTTAAATGTATCAGAATTCCAAAATAATTCTTCAATCAATAGTTTCTGGTATATGTATCTCATATAAAGACAAGAGCCTGTTGAAAGAAGAACAACTTAATGGTACTGTCTCCCATCCCCACCCAAATACCTCTGTGAAGACCTATCCATTCTTCACAGTGGTAATCAGACATCTCTGATGTACAAAGATTTTTGCATTCACATAACAAATTTCTCCTGGTTTTCCCCACTATTAATCAGCTACTCCTAATTTGCTGCTGTCAATCAAATATTGCATCATTAATCCATTTACAATTAAAGTGTGATACATTTTGTAGTAAAATTTTGTTAAATCCAAAAGATCCTGTTTATCCCTAGGTGATGGGAAAACACCTGCATTTTAGAGAGTCATTCTAACTAAGTCTAAGAACACCCCCACCTGATATTGTAATGCAAATATTTTTTGAAAACCACAGTTTGAAAAACAAAATCCAATTAATGCTATAACTGAGGAGTCACAAAGCAAAATGCAAGCTAATGAAAGCCACATTTTTTTCTAAAAGAGGTGGAAAATTCAATTAGAAGAATATTTTAAATGGTGTTTTAAGCTTTTAAGATCAGCCTTGGGACTTCCTCTAGACTTTATAATATATATTTTGTGAACTATTTCATCTGTTCACCCTCAACTTTCCTCACATTTAGCACTGATTTAGACTATTTGGAATGGAATGGGTTTCCCTTTCTTTAAACAGATCTTTCTAGCAGGGAAGTTCTACTGAACTCCCTTCCTAATTGGTAATAGATACTATGTAATTCTTAGTATTCTCCACCAAGAACTTTACTAGCATGATTGATCTATTTAGTGTTAATCTTCCCTTTACTCTGCTTTGTGATCTAGGTTATGATGGGGCAGTGCCTGAGAGAGCCATAGCACCAGTTTCTACAATAAAAATTTTCTCTTCTAGTGAAGTTTTCAAGTTCAACTTCTTACTGTTTTTATGAAGACAAAATATAGCTGAACCAAAGATATTCTAATAGCACATCATGGGAAGACCAACTAGCCAAAAACATCATCTGATGTTCATTTTGTTCCTTAGCTTAAGGAGAGAAAAGCAAATCACACCTTATATGTAATGCCATAAATGTGCTTTCTTTGGTCGATTATGAAGAGTGGCATTGGATTTTAACATGTTGATCTTTGACTTTTGGGGGTGAGACATTTTATAATCGTCTAATCATCTGGTTTTCTTCCAGTGTAATCATTTAATTAAGGTATAAAAACATAATGAAGGCAACATGGAAAGTATTAATATTAATATACAACATTTATTGAATGTCAACATTACCCTCAGAATTATACAAAGCACAAAATTAAAGTGCCTGCCAGTTAGCTTAGCATACATCTGCCAAATTTGTTAAGCAATTACAAAATTTCTTAAGACCTAGAAAGTGTCTTTATAACCAAAAAGATTTGGCTAATCCTTTCACCAAAGTCTTTTATCATTGGTCTATTTTAATAGTAACTGTTTAGAAATACTACTTCCATTGTCTTAATAAGTGTGTCAGAGTGAATTGGAATAACTAAATCTTCCTGTCAAATTAACAATGGAGTGAGGGGTGGGGGTGGATAAGAAACCCTAACAAAAACTAATTTTAGGTGCGTCTTGGTGGCTCAGTAAGTTAAGTGTCTGTCTTCTTCTAGGTCATTATCCCCGGGTCCTGGGATCAAATCCCACATCAAGCTCCCGGCTCAGTGGGGACCCTGCTTCTCTCTCTCTCCCATTCCCCCTGCTTGTGCTCTCTCTCTCTCTGTCAAATAAATAAATAAAATCTTTAAAAAGAACATCTAATTTTAATCTTAAGAGCCAACTAAAGGAGAGATTTTGTCTCATCCTAATAAACCTTTTGGCGTAATCACTGTATGCTACTATATATTCCCTAGCTGAAACAGACCGTGAGCATTGGGCTGATTTTGAATTCTGTAGTGATTTCACTAGCCACATATTCACAAAAAGAGAAAGCCAATAGCTATTCTTGCAAATACTTTATGAGCTTTTAAAGTACAGAAGTACTATCTCCCTTTTTCCAATTATGATTAAATTGATCCCCTCCCCTGAAAAAAAAGATGGAGGAGGAGGAAGGGGAGGAGGAGGGGGAGTGGGAAAGACGCAGAGAAGTCAGTCCACATATGCTACCAGCTTTTCTTCACCACTCACTCTTCTTACTTCCCAAAGTGACATCCACGCTTACAGGGAAAACTCAAAATCTCTTGTAACCTCCGATTACCAAATCAAAAGGCTTTTTTTTTTTTTAAAGATTTTGTTTATTTCTTAGAGAGAGAGAGAGAGCACAGGCAGACAGAGAGGCAGGCAGAGGCAGAGGGAGAAGCAGGCTCCCTGCCGAGCAAGGAGCCCGATGTGGGACTCGATCCCAGGACGCTGGGATTGTGACCTGAGCCGAAGGCAGCCGCTTAACCAACTGAGCCACCCAGGCGTCCCTCAAAAGGCTTTTACATAGTCTTTACTTTCTTACTTTTACTTAGTCCTTGTTTTCATAGAGAATATGAAACAGTTGACACTCAGTTGATACTGTTAAACAGCCTCTTTTACTAGTTTCTCTTTCCAAGGCTTTGTGACACGCTTTCTCTTCGGGTCCCATTGCCATCTTCTTTTACTATCCTTTACTACCTCCTTGCCTTTTTCCATTTTGCCTTTTTCCACCCTCTAAATGGAGGCATTTCTATAACTTCTATTCTTGATATCTTAATTACTTTGTCTTCAGTGATTCCTTTTATTCTTGTATTCACCATATGACTTTAACTGTGAGGTCTAGTCCACACCTCTGTGACCTCCCTCTTGTCCCTCTGCTCCAACCACACTGGCCTTTTTGGCATATCTTGTATTTGTCAACCCAGCTCTCACCTCAGAGGTTTTCGCATTTGATGCTCTCTTTACTGGGACTGTTCTTCCCCCAAGTATCTGAAATCTCATTCAGCTCTCTGCTGAAATATTGCCTTACAGGTGAGGCTATCCTATATGATCCCATGCAAAATACTAATTCCTACTCTCCACACTCACTTTCCTATCTCATGTTTCTCTATGCTATTCAACACTATCAGACATATACATTTTTTTGTTTGCTTATCATCTATCTCCACCTCCTGTAATATGTACATCATAAAGGTTGGGATCTTTGTGTGTTTTGTTCACTGCTATATTTTCAGTGCTTAGAACTGTGCCTGGCACACAATAGACCTCAGTCAATATTTATTGCATGAATGAATGAGTTAGCAGACTTATAAGAAAGTGAAAACTCTTCATAGCTGATGCTGTAGGGTTGATGGCAGTGGGGCAACTTTGTAGGTCACATTTCAAAGTATGGTATGAAGATTTGTGTGGAAGTGATTTATGAAGGCACTTCTCTAGAGATAGTCCTGGAGAAGACAGAAATAATTAGGCAGGAGATAGCCCCTGAAACTTACAGTGCTTTTGCCTGGAAAGCCCCTTTCTGTGAGATAGATTAGTCAAACATCAGTTTTATAACAGTCTTGAGTTCAGCTGAATTAATTACTTTGTATAATCAACAATTTGAATTGTATTAATATGGCCAAACAGAGTTTATGGAGAAAATCAGTGACGTATGGAAACCAAGTAAGATTTTGAAATTTCATGGTCTTGGCAGGTCACTTTACCAAAAACCAAAAGATATTCCACTACAAATCACAAAGGTTCTTATTTTGAATTTTCACTATATTCATATTGGACCCTTCTAAGACCAGCATATGGTCTCCCCATTATTTTTATGTCCATGGGCCCATAAATCCCATTAAACAAAAAAGTCTTCATAAAAATATTCTGTCAAAAGGCTTTCTGTTAACAAAACTAAGTTTTTTTACACTCCTGAAAATTTGTCGTAAAATTCAGAACTCTCTGAAGTCTAGTTAATTCACAGAACATTAGCTTGCTTTCAAGAAAGCAAATATCACAGTGAGTTCAAAGTAAAATGTTCGGGCACAAGAGTATATAGCCATGTCAGAAAGGCTTTATTTTAAAATACTTCCTTTGAGGAACATTTGTCTAGACATGTCTTCTTGCCTCATGTGAAATTAATAGCTTAAAAAGAACTCTGTGGATGGTTCCAAATGCAAACTTTAAAATTGTTGAATAACTTAATAAGGATGCATTTCATTCCTGGTTTACCAAATACGGTTTTGACAATGCTTCCAACAGTCAAGATGGTTTCTATAATGGAAAATGCCACATTATTTAATAATAATGGCACCCTAAAAGGAGGACTGTAAATGCTCTTTAAGATATTACCTGCACAGACCATCTATTTGGTATTGAGAAAAATAAGATGATTAGAGTGTTCTTTGAGATCATTAATGAAGTAGAAAAAGGTCTTCTAAATTAGAAAGGGTCCTAAGTCAAAGAGAAAGTCCGAGCCAAAAGTACCTGAAAGAACCGTGCATCTATGCAAGAATTGGGTGAAATAGCATTGGTCTTTATGAAGTGGGCACACACTTTGATGGAGAAAGTAGACTCTCTGAGATTTTAAACACTGTACCTGTGTCTCAGATACTCTTGCATATCCTGTCTTATTCAGTCCTCAGAAACAACCTTGTCAGATAGAGATAATTATGTGTATATTAGTGATTAAAAAAAAACTTACAAGTGATTTAGAGACTTGTGGCCAAACTGGAATATGAACCCAGGTCTTATGACTCCGTAGCCAGTATTCTTTCCCCTAAATCACACTATCCCATGAGTCTATCCAGTTACCTGAAGCAGAAACGGTATTCACAATCTCTTGGTCAAAAAATATCATCAGCACTGTCACAGATTTCAGTACTCCACCCAAATTCCTTCAGAAACTTCTCACAGAAATGTTTATATTCTCTCTGCCTATTCCAGATCCCATGGCTGTGTAACAAATTACCCCACAGTTCAGTGGTAGGAGACCAACCACTTATTATGCTCATGGATTCTGCAGTTCAAGAGTTTGAACCAGGCGTGGCAAGGACAGAATGGCCTCTGCCGATGATGTCTGGGGCATCAGCCAGAAGGCTGAGGGATAGAATCACTGTAAATCCACCTTATTCACATGTCTGTGGTGGGTGCTGGCTACAGGCTTAGATCTTAGATGGAGCTGTCAGCCAGACATCTCCGTGTGGCCTGGGCTTCCTTATTACATGGTACTTCAGTTCTGAGGGCAACACTAGCCCAAGAAGAGTCAGAATCAGCTGGGTATAACACCTTTTTAGAGCTAGCCTTGGAATCCAAACAGTGTTAGTTCTGCTGCATTTTGTTCATTGGAAGTGAGTCATTAGGGCAAACCCATACTTAAGAGAAGAAGAATTTGGCTCCCTTTTGTGGGAAGAGTGTTGGAGACTTTGTGAATATTTAAATTTTTTAAATTACCACAGTGCTCCTGCACCTGGTTTTGGAGTGCTTTTGCTTGCAAGAGCCTGCCCTGTGACTCTCCCCTGGAAGACTGCCCTTAGGTTCGAGTCACTTTGTTCCCAAGCCAAAAGTACCTGAAAGTTGACATGAGGAAACTCTTTTTCACCAGGTGGAACATAACTCACATTCTGATCCTGCTGATTCAAAAGAAGCTACCCTCCACAGAGCTTTGCTTAAAAACACACCCTTGTTTGGTTTCTTTTTTTGTTCCCCTTAATACATTTTTGTAAGCAAATTTTCAACTTATGTTCCTTTCCCTGGGAACTCAATGTATGACAGGGATGACTAACATATCTGCAAAATGATTCTGACTTAGAAAGGCAAATTCTAATGGTTACCATCTTTGCTGTCCCTATCTGCCCCCAGCATGTAGTACATAGTCGTTTATTCTAAAGAGTTTTGCCAAGATTTATTAATTCACAGATTCTGACCATCACAAAATATTTGGAAATGCTTTGTATTTTAAGATCTGAGCCTCTTTTGATTGCTGAGAGGCTCAACATGTACTTTTATTAACCTTTCTTCTCTATTTAATTTCTTAAAGACATATTCTCTTTGTAGTAGAGCTTTAGATTTCTCTGGGCAATTAATTGGACATTTTCCCAGTAATTGCATTTGCATACTATATTTGTGCATTAAAGCAGAGAAAAAATGTGTTCAATAGAATTTCCTTTGAAAGGCAGTGGATATGACATTGCATTATAGATGCCATCACTAAAGGCAGAGATGCAGTCATATGTAGTGAATAAATATTTGTGGAAGAGACAGCATGAAGAAGGGTGAGAGAGCAGAAGGAAAAGGCAGAGTGAAAGAGCAGGAGAGAAAATGGAGGAGACAGTGAGGAGAGACAAGAAGGAAAGGGGGTAGCAAAGAAAAGGTGGCAGTATATTTTTCAGTGATTTCTTCATGGTGATCTCGGAATTTTTCATGAAATCTACAAATCATAACATGGTTTATGTGTTTGGGTTTCATGCAGAAGGAGGAATGGAGAAAAAGTTTGTGTTAAGTTTGTGCAAGATGCTGAATCTAATTGATGCTGGAATGAAAACACAAGATCCGCTAGATGTTTGTCAGATACTTGCAGAGGTCATTTGGAGGCCGCTGGACATTCCAGGTTCTGAAACTGGGAGTTTGGCACACTCTGTAAGGGTCAGGGCAGTCCCAAGTGACATCTAGGTTACATTTGTTTTTTTCCCAGTGAAAGGATAAGAGCAAAATGCCTTGTCATCACTGGAACCACCACAGAGTAGCCCGGCATAATGGTAAACTTTTTAATCTACTTTATGAAGGTGTTTCAGTATGGATGTCTCTCAGGATTGTTGCCTTCAAATTTTTATAATTTAATGAAAACCTATGGCAACTCACAATTTCTACTTAAACCAGCACTTGTGATGACTGAGAAGTTTTCCCAAACTAAATTTTCTAGAATCTTCATTTTTAAGTGGCAGATTTTATAGAATAGATTGAGAATATTCCCTATTTCTGGTGCTTTCAGAAGTATCTAGAAGGCAGGTTAAATCATGTTGCTTTGCACATTTTTAATGAAATTTAAGTTTCACTTGCCAGTGACTCCAAAACAAACCCCTGAACTACCAATACTTCATATTTCTAACAGCAGTGTAGAAGCAGTGTGGAATTAGAAGTTAAATTCAGAGACATTTCATTTTGGTGATACCAGGTCTACCAGTCAAGGTTCCAAAGGAAACAAATGACATAGTCAAAGGGGTTGAATTGAATAAATTTTGGGAAAGATTATTTACAGAATTGTAAGCCGGGCCAGGGCAACCAGAAAGGTGTGATTGAAATACTCGGGGACTATTAACAACAAGAAATCATGTCACTATGAGGTCTAAAGAGGCAACAACAGACAGCAGTTCTACCAACAGAGGCTGATGAGAACTGAAACTGTGGGAAAAGGCTACCTGAGAGGAACTATGGCCTTAGGGGCTCAGCAACTACCAGAACTATAGTACAATAGGGAGAGAACAAGAGGAATGAGTATCCCAACCTTTCTCCAATCTTACACTGGTGCTGCTCATTGGCAAAACCTAAAAGAAAGCCAGAGAATAAAGGACCGTGGTTAACTACTCCATAGAGGTCAACATCCCAAGCACAAAATAAGGCAGAAGAGCTGAGAAATTAAGGTAGGGAGAAATTTGCTGGCAAATGGACAATAACCAACATACCAAGTTTCGAATATCATTAGATTTGCCTGTGTTGCTTTTTTCCAATACAGTAGGAAACTTTCATTTCTTTTAAAGCTACCAACTACTTTTAACCCACCTGAACTTTACCAGGTTGAAATAAACATGAAACTACAGAACAAAATTGGAGAAAAATATACTGTTAGGGGAAAAAATCCTAAAATAACTTGGAGACTTAAAAGCTCCTAACTGACTTGAAGCTTCAGAAGTGGAAATAACATGCAAACAGAAACTGAATGCAGGGTAAAGTTTTAGCTCTATCTAGAACCCAAAACCTAAGCCTCCAGTCAGATTTGGGAGGGACCTCAAAACATACCATCCATCTCCCTTGTTCTCCATGAGACAGAGTGATCTGAGTATGTTACACAACTAGAGCTGTTGAATTTTAACAGCTCTCATGTCATGCTTAGTAAAGGAATACTCTCACCTCAAAATGCAGACATGGATAAGTTTAAAATTCCTACGTGAAGTACTTTGGACACCTTATACAATAAAATACTCCATTAGGAAAATGGAGACATTTTTATTATCAGAAGAATCTCATTTCTTTCAGAAGAATGGTTACATTAGGTGAGAGTTATAAACATTTTTCTCTTATTTTTTAGCATAATGTTTTTTAGTTTGCTGCTGGTTTCTAAACTTCTAACTTTCTTTTTTGAAAGCCCCAAAACTACCACCTCACTCCCATGTAGTTTAAATTATATTGATCATTACTAGAGTGACTATATAAATTTATCTCCTAAGCCAGGACATGCTTGAAAGTAAAAGAGGTTGCTAATATTATTAAAATTCTATAATTTTTGAAATGTTTGTTGACTGAAAAATAAATTTTATACAATTGGTAGAACTACAAATTGGTTCTAGTCCCAAACTATTTCCAAAATCAAAGTTCTAGTTTCAAAAAGTGAAAATAATATATGCATGGATGTTAAAGCAAAAATTTCTTAAAAACTTTCTATTGATTGTCAAACATAAAAAATTACATCAACAGAATAATTATTTTCAGTTCAGCCAATATAATTTAATTTGTTTCTCTATCATTGTGTGTCTGACTTTTTTTGAAGAGTATGTTTTAATATGGCCTTACTTTAAAAAAAAAAAAAAAACTCTTTCATAAAATTGTTTGGACATGTCTCCAAAACTACATTGAATTTGAAATTACTAAACTCATAAATTGACATTTGTCTGTGTAAGAAGCTTACTTAAATGCCAGTATTAATAATAATGCTTCATTTAGAAATTAGAAATCTAAAATGCCAAACCAGCAGTGATTCTGGAACTAAAGGTATAAACTAAGACTTACAGTCACCCCTGTATTTACTAGAAGGTATAATTCATCAAACTTAAGATTATCAAAATGACAAATACACAGATATTCCTTATTCTTTTGACCATATCTACACATTAAATCCATGTGCCAAATGGGAGTCCTTTTTATTGTTACTATAATGATTAATTATTAATATTTGATCAGATATATTTGAAAAAATAGAACAGCTCTAAATGGTATGTCATCAGGGAAATACACATTAAAATGATGATGAGATACCACTATATGCCTATTAGAGTGGCCAAAATCTGAAACACTGACTAAAACTAAATACTGGCGAGGATGTGGAGCAACAGGAACTCTCATACTTTGCTGGTGGGAATGCAAAATGGTATAGCCATTTTCAAAGACAGTTTGGTCTATTTTTTTTTTTTACAAAATTAGAAATTTCTTACTATACAATCCAGCAAATGCACTTCTTAGTATTTACCTGAAGGAACTGAAAACTTATATCCACATGAGAACCTACACACAGATGTTTACAGCAGCTTTGTTCATAATTGCCAAAGCTTGGAAACAATCAAGATGTTTTTCAGTGGGGGAATGGATAAACTGTAGTACATCCAGACAACGAAATATGATTTAGCACTAAAAATGAATGAGCTATCAATTCATGAAAAGACAAAAGGAAACCTTAAATGCGCGTTACTAAGTGAAAGAAACCAATCTGAAAAGGCTATATACTAAATTACATTCTGGAAAAAGCTAACTATGGAGATAGTAAAAAGATCACTGGTTGCCAGAGCACAGAGGATTTTTGGGCAGTGAAAATACTCTGTACAATATTATAATGATGCACATATTTCATTATACATTTGTTTAAATCCATAGAATGTACAACATCAAGAGTGAATTCTAAGGTTAATTATGGACTTTAGGTGATTATGAGATGTTGATGTAGAGTCATTCTTGGGAAAAGAAAAGTGCCATTCTGGTGAGTAATAATGGGGAAGCCTATGCATGTGTGTGGGCAGCAAGTATATGAGAAATCTCAGTAACTCCCTCTGAATTGTTGCAAACCTAAAACTTCTCTAAAAAAATAGTCTTTTGGGTGCCTGGGTGGCTCAGTCAGTTGAGTGACTGCCTTCGGCTTAGGTCATGATCTTGGAGTCCTAGGATCCTCTGCCACCTCAGGCTCAGGCTTCTCCCTCTGACCCTTCCCCCTCTCATGCTCTCTTTCTCATTCTTTCTCTTTCAAATAAATAAATAAAATTTAAAAAACTTTCATGGAGCTTGAGTATATATTCCCTGCTGAGTTCGGTGTCTGGAGGCTCTGTATTCCTAGTCAATAGAACTCTTTGACCTTATATAATTAGGAACTCAGGGGTCAATCACTAACCAGACTGCCACAGACTAATGTACTCTACATTTCTGGTATTCTGTTCAGTAATAATTAAAGATTGTATTTGTCCATATCAGTGTTTTCAGAGTATAAAATTTCTCAGGTCATAAAAGAAAGAGGTAAGCTTGAAATCAATTAGATATGAAACATGAAAAGTTGTATAGGGAAGATTTGATTTCTGTTGATCTCGTGGCCTCTTTAATTTTGCCAGTATATAAACCTACCCTCACTTGGTTTTCACTACAATAGGAATATTCTCTACAGATGCTTTAGATTTTCTAAGAGCAAGAAAGAGAAAGACATTAAAAAATGGAGATGAGAAGTTTCCAAAGATGAAGTAGGCTACCTTCTAAATTTTGCTCAAGGACTCATTGTTGAGCTCTGATATTATGGGCTGCTCACCATAGTATTAATCCAAACTTGGAAAATAAGTCCTCCAGAGATTGACTTGACTCACTTTAGGTGTATAGTTGCAACTTCACATTTTCATACTCTGAGTTTCTGGTGTAGTTGTTTCTGTAGGGAACCCCATAAGAGAGTTTAGCATCTGAACTTTTAGCATCAAAGCTCATATAAATGGTTATGTGCTCCAAGATGGAATTCTTGGTATTTCTAAAATATTCTCCTTTAATGATATAACATTTATCTTTTTTTTTAAGAGGTGGGGAGGCGCAGAGGGAGAGGGGAAAGAGAGAATCCCAAGCAAACTCCACACTCAGCTCAGAGCCCAACATAGGGCTCGGTCTCACAGCCCTGAGATCTTGACCAGAGCTGAAATCAAGAGTCAAATGATTAACTGACTGATCCACCCAGGCGCCCCTATAATATTCATCTTTTTCTGAGGTACAAATGAGGAAAAATCATTCTCATTGCCCTACCTGTTCCTATTCCCCTAAATAGTTGTTTTTCTGCTGAAATGAATGGAATTCTACAAATTCCCAAGTCTTTCAAATTAATACAGTTTAAAAAAAAACATATATTACATCATTAGTTTTTGATGGAGTGTTCAGTGATTCATTAGTTGTGTATAACACCCATTTATATGACAGACACATCTTTTCCTTAAACTGGCCAAGCATTTTCATTTACTCAATGAGAAAATATAAATAAAAGTGTGTAGGGAAATATTACTTGCTTCCAGATTAGGAACATTATGAATTGCTCAAAACAATTTTAGATCCTCTTGAGTTGACTTTATTGTCCTTTCATCTGCCTCACACTTTAGTAGAAATGTTTTCTCTAAGAACCTTACTGACTGCTGATTCCTCCAAAAAAGCTTTTTCCAAATATCTTTTCATTATTGACTTCTAATTTAATTTTCTTATTGTTGGAGACTATGCTTGGTTTGATTTCAGTCTTTTAAAATTTGTTGAGACTTGTTTTATGGCCCAGAATATGAGCCATAAGAACATAAAATTATTATTATTCTATAGAATGTCTAAGTATGAAATAGGTCAATATGGTTGATAGTGTTGTTCACATCTTTACAATCTTACTCATTTCATGTATGTATGTTTGATAATTGCTGAGAAAAGAGAGTTGAAACCTGCAGCTAACACTGTAGATTTGTCTAATTTCTACTTTCAGGTTTGTCACATTTTTTACTTCATGAATTTTGAACTTCTGTTATGGGGGATGTACACATTTAGAATTACTATCTTTCCTGGCCCATTTTTAATTGACCTATTTATCATTGTGAAAGATATCTCTTTATCTCTAATAATATACATTATTAGAAATTTATTTTGTCTAATGTTAAAATAGCCACTCCAGCTTTCTTTCTACTAGTTGCTCATGGCATCTATATATCCATCATCTTACTTTAAATTTCCCTGTGACCTTATGTTAGACGTGGTTTACTTATAGACAGATGTGGTGGAATCGTGCTATTTTATCCATAATGACAACCACTGCCCTTTACTTAGAGTATTTAGGCCATATCATTTTAATGTATTATCAATGTTGTTGAGTTTAGAACTGCTATCTTTCCTTTTATTTTCTATTTTTCCCAATTGTGCCCTTTTCCTGCCTTTTTAAAAATTTAAGTATTTTCTAGAATTCAGTTTTATCTCTACTACTGGATTATTCATTTTTAATGCCTTCTTTAGGTTTTACAATATGGTTTTTTAACTTACCTATCACATTCTACCATCAAATAATATTATACCACATAAGTATAAGAATCTCACAAACTACATATATATTCCCCCATCTCTTTGCTATTGTTTTCTTCTATTCTGCTTCTATATGTTATAAATCTCAGTAAGCATTTTTGCTTGAAACGATTATCTTTTAAAGATAATTTTAAATGCTAAATATCAATTTCTTACCCACATTTTTACTATTTGTGGCATTTTTCATTACTTTGTGTGGATATAGATTTCCATTTGCTGTCATTTTCCTTCTACTTGAAGAATATATTTTAACGTTTCAAATAGCATAAGTCCTCCGATAATGAATTTACTGGCACTATTTTTTCATTTAGGTTTGAAAGAATTTTTATTTTTCCTTTTAGAATGATATTTTTGCATGGAATTCCATGTGGATTTTTTTGGGGGAACACTTTAAAGAATCTTCTTATTTTACTTTGGCTTACATAATTGAAGCAAGCATTCTGTGGATCTTTATCTTTGCTCCTTTCTATGCTCTCTTTGTTCCTTTTTATGTCTTTTTCTTCCTTAGTTGCTTTAAAATTTTTGATTTCAGTGCCTGTTTACAGCAATTTGTGATTTGTTTTGGTATGGTTTTCTTTGTATTTATCCTGCCTGGACCTTACTGAGATTTTAGATCTGTAAGTTTATAGCTTTCATCAAATGTGGCAAGTTTGGGGCCCCTTTTTTTTTTTAATATTTTTTTAGCTCACTTTCCCCCTCTTTTGGTAACACACACTATAATTATGATAGACCCTTTACATTATTCCACAAGACACTGAGGCTCCATTTATTTTATATTGATAGGTATTTTTATTTATATATTTTTATATTTATATTTTTAGCCTTTTTCTGTTAAGGTCTTTAATTTCTTATTTATTTCATCAGGAATAAAAATAAATACTTTTTTAAATGGTTAAGAATATTTTATTATAGAGTCTCTGTTCATATCCTTTATTATTTAATTAAATTGCTCATCTTTCCTTATACATTTAATAAATTAGTCCATTCATTTATATTGAAAATATTTATATTCATTCCTTATTTATTTTACTTGTAGAATATGTATGTATATATCCATAGAGAAGTTACAAATTTTTTAACATATGTATTCAAGTTGATTATTTTCCTTTATGAATTTTTTGTTTTGCATTCTACTTAAGGGCCTATTTCATTTCAAGAAATAAAACAGTCTTATTTACTTTCTCAGATTTGGGGTTTTTTTTTATTTTGAAGCTTAAAATTTTGATTTATCTGGAGTTTAGATTTAAAAAGTGAAGTAGCAAGACTTTTTCCTATATACATAGTTGGTTTCTCTAATACTACTTACTGAATAATTCATCTTTCTACTCACTGATCAAATTCATTACCTGAATCAGGATTAGGTTCACCTGTGAGTTAGATACTAAAAATAAAAGTGACACACACAAGAAAAAGTGTATTTCTCCCTTACAGTTGAGGCCTATAGCCTGGAGTTTATATAGTGGCTCTACTCTATTAAATCCTCAGAGGCACATGCTATCTCACTGACCTACTACCTCTAAAATGTGGGGCTTTGGGGTCCAAATCAAATGTGAGTCTAAATGTGGTGCTGTTTGGTTCACATCGGTTTCATTTGTATGCTGAGCAACAATGAAGGATATGATGAAGAAGAAAACAAGAAAAGGGTGTAGAAATAAATTATTTTTAAGTCAGTTTCCTGAAAGCTGCTACATAATACTTCAACTTAAATTTTGTTGGCCAAAATTATTCTTAGCTACACATATTGCAAAAGATGCTGGAAAAAGTATTCTTCATTTTGAGCATGCATGTGCCCACCTAAAAATGATAGAACTATGGGAAAAGTCAACAAAAGACTATTAGAGGCAAACTGGTAGTCTCTGCCAAACTCCCCATTATGGTACCATCATCCCAATAGATTCTTCATGTCTAGATTCTTGCATTTTACTCCCCTCACTATGAGTTTTCCCTGTGCCAGTGCTATTACTGCTTTTGTGTCAGGTAAGAGTAGACCCCTTATCCTCCCCCCGCCCACTGATTTTTTGGATTTGTATCGAACAATCCATTGTAATGTGAAATTTTTATATACAGAATTTTTATGTAAGAGATATTCAGTGCTTTGAAGGAAAATACCTTAATAAATTTCCTAAGAGTTACCCAAGTCACTACTAGACATCAGAAAAGAAGGTTACCACTGCATAACAAGAAAATTGTGGACTTTGGAAAAGAAAATTCAATCTGAGAGGGACTGAATAGAAAGGATTTATGTTGATGGGATGTAAATCCTTCTTTTGCATACTGTTCTTCAGATTTTAGTTTAAGTCTGCTGAATATACTAATTCTTCAAGAGACAGATTTCAGTTGTGAAAACTAAAGAGGAGCTGAGTATCAAAGTGAGATCAGTGTGCTGTAGAAAAAAAAACTGCTCAAAGATATAGGGACTCAAAACAAAAACTTCATGGGGTATAGATCCCAGAGATTTACAGAAATCTTAGGAAGGGTTTATGATTTTAGATTATACAATTAACAGGTTGAGGCAATCCTAAAAATATTTCACAGGTTGAGGAAACTCCAACTGATATCTGGGTTTTGAATCATTTTGTCAAATCCCCCCACCCCATGTACAAAATACAATAAAATGCCAAGTCATTTAGTAGTATTTTACTCAGCAGCTACTAAATTTATAGATTAATTTATGTGACTTGACATCTTCTCAATATCTAGACCTTTCTTAAACAAGACTCATATATTTACTAATTGAAGAAGAAAACGTAAGCATTTTAATTTTCTTTTTTAAAGATTTATTTATTTTAGAGAGAGCAAAAGCCTGCATTAGGGTGGGGGGAGGGGCAGAGGGAGAGGAAGAGAATGTCAAGGAGACTCCATGTAAGTGCAGAGCCCAACATGGGGCTCAGTCTCATGACCTGAACCAAAATGAAGAATGGAATGCTTAACCAACTGAGCCACCTAGGCACCCTATGAAGCATTTTGATTTTCTTCTTACAGAAGAAATTTATTACTGGGGATTTTCTCTCTATAGTTGCAGCTGTGAAAGGCATATTTCCATTATATTTTTGTAATGTTTAAATATAGAAGAACTATTGATTTTTAGATCAATTTTACAAATAAAAACTTTTCCTCAATTACAGTTATTAGCTAAACTTTGCCACAGCACAACCAATGGGTTCAAGAATTTCAACTGTATACAATTTGTGAGATACTATTGCAAAGTTAATGAGGCAGGTCTGTATAGGTAGCCAGCTGGGAGTTCTAATGTCCATTTAATGAAATCCAAATTCATCTCAAGTCCTGATGGCAGTTGCCATTCTCACTTAAATATCAATGAAGAAAATTCTGAATCTGTTGACTGGCTGGAATTCACAGCATAGCCGGCAGTGATTCCAAATTTCTTAGTTATTTCATACTACTTTTGTTAGCCAGATCTTGGAATATTGGCCCACAAGAATTATGAGAACATAGGAGCTCACATTGTGTTTCTCTGTGTCTTTAGACACACAGGGTTTCCTGCCATATACCTGCCTGCCCCTCCACTCTATGCCACACACCCCCACCATAAGATGAGAAACTATCCCCATATAAGAGTGAAAATTAGAACCAGTTGCCAACCATATGATATCTGAATGTGGGTGATTCTGGATTAGCTAATGACAGTTTTCTTTGCTGCAATTGGAGCCATTATCTGATTAAATTTATGATAATTATAAGTTGTCTGTCTTCTTGGAGAATTTACCCCTTGCCTGCTTTGTCTCTTCAGACTGGTTTTTTTTTTCTTGTCTGTTAGCATAACTTGTGATTTTTGTTGTTATTGTTGTTGAAAGCTAGACATGATGTATATCATGTGATAGAAACTGAGGTAAATATGTCCTTAGTGTGAGGTTTTATATTAATCTGGTTGGGAAATGGGTTGTGTCTAATGTTTGTTCTAGGTGTAGATGCTAGAGCCTTGGATTTCCTCTAGTTTCAATGCTTTTGTTTCTCCTGTTATCTTTGCATTTCCCTAAGAATCCTTTTTATAGATAGAGTTTGCTACTTGCAGCTCTTTCATCTATAAGCCACTGCTATCATACTGGAGCCTTATCAATGTGACAATAATCTGGGGGTAAAGTTCTATTATATTGTGATTAAATCTGGCTTTTTGTAGATTTATATCCCTGGGTTGTGACCTTCACAAGAGTTGCTTGATTTTCTTCCCCTCTTAGGTGAGTCTAGAAGTGTAGAGGGGGCTGAAGTTGAGTAATTGCCCTTCTCCCAAATGGAATAAGGCTATGATAATATTTATTTTTTGAAGAATAGGCCTTTGTTATGGAGAATGCTCTGAGTATGTTTCAAAATGGTTACTTTTCACCTCCCATTGCCAGAAACACTAAGGGATTTTTATTGTTTTTCACCTGAGAGTTGGTGGGGCTCCTGGGGGTAAAAGCCATGAAAGACAGGTTCCCCCTTAGACTGTGACCCCCAAGGAATTTTTCTTTTTTTTTAATTGTGTTATGTTAGTCACCATAGAGTACATCACTAGTTTTTGATGTAGTATTCCATTATTCATTGTTTGCATATAACATCCAGTGCTCCTTGCAATCCGTGCCCTCCTTAATACCTATCACCAGGCTCACCAATCCCCCCACTCCCCTCCCTTCTAAAACCCTCCGTTTGTTTCCCGGAGTCCACAGTTTCTCATGGTTCATTTCCCACTCCAATTTCTCTCCCTTCATTTCTCCCTTCTCCTAGGGTCCTCCATGCTATTCCTTATGTTCCACAAGTAAATGAAACCATATGATAATTGGCTTTCTATGTTTGACTTATTTCACTTTACATAATCTCCTCCAGTCCCATTCATGCTGATGCAAAAGTTGGGTATTCATCCCTTCTGATGGCTGAGTAATATTCCATTGTGTATATGGACCACATCTTCTTTAAAACCACATCAGTAGGAACACTTAACTGGAGCCAGCAGGTCATCAGACTTACCACTTAAATGTTCCTACTGAAGTGGTTTTAAATATAGTTGAGGTTTGGTGGGGTGAGGTCCAGAGCTCATAACCAAGAAAGAATTCTTGAGACATCTTTAGTGCAAAATGGTGGTTTGTTTTTTTTTAAAGATTTTGTTTATTTATTTGTCAGAGAGAGAGAGAGAGAGAGAGAGTGAACACAGGCAGACAGAGCGGCAGGCAGAGGAAGAGGGAGAAGCAAGCTCCCTGGCGAGCAAGGATCGAGTCCCAGGACGCTGGGACCATGACCTGAGCTGAAGGCAGCCGCTTAACCAACTGAGCCACCCAGGCGTCCCCAAAATGGTGGTTTTATTAAAGCACAGGGACAGGGCCCATGGGCAGCAAGAGCTGCTGCCCACAGGTTGTGAGGGGTGGCTGATTATATACTTGGGAGTTGGAGGAGGTGAGGAAAAAGGAATTTTCAAAAGGATTTTCATATGTTCAAGACTCACAGGATACTGGAGGTCTTGCCATTGTCAAGTTAGGGTTGTTTTTCCCTCTAACAAGGCATTAACCTTAAGATAGTTAGAAGTTTCCTAGAGGAATATCATGCATATCCCACCCAGCTTGTACTTTGTACTCAGCTAGCCTTCTCTTTCCTCACCACTACGAGTTTGTGATGTTAACAGTCTCTGTTCCAAGTAAACTGATCTCAGCTGTGGTCCTCTGTATTTGCCTGTCACCATAGAAGGCATGGTTAATAGTTTGCTCTGTGACTTCCTTCTCTAATAGGCCCAAGGAGAGTAATTGATCTGCAGTTTGCTCAACCATTTTCTTGTAAGGACTTTAAGCTCTCTACTTGTGGAGCTAAAACTGGAAGTTGGATTCTTTCTGTTTAATACTTTAAGTCCAATCTTTTCAGTAGAATATGTCTCAGTAGTGATCATTTTCTGTGAAATTATCGTAGAACAGTATACTGCACTTGCAAATGGCAAATTCAGTTCTTTCATTTTATCTTTGATTTTTTTTCCTATTCCATTATTTCTGTATATCTCAAGGACACAAATTTATTTATATATGATTGTTCTCTGTTGTCTATCACCATCATTCCTCTTTGCTTCCTTTTATCATTTTGTCTATTTAAACTACATTCTGTAACATTTTCTAGAGCTCTTTATCAGCTTTGGTCTTTTGCTGTTCTCATTAACTGCTGTTCATAAATAATTAATTGGTTTTAACATAATTTTGCCTCCAGTCCATTCTCCAGTCTCATTTTTACCTTATTTTGTTGTCATTATTTCACTCTAGGTTTCTTCTTTCAAAATTTTCATCTTTTCTTTAATTTTCTTTAATTCATAAAGATTTTTTTGATTACCGGTGTCCATCAAGAATGAATTATTTTTCTGGGTTGAATATGTGCTTACATCTTATTTATTTATTTATTTATTTTTAAATGTTGTTTTGTTCTCCTGTTTTGTTTTGGTATAATGGCTTTTTTTCATTTTTTCCATCTCTTTTCCCAATTATATGGATGGTTTCTTCTTGACAACTTTCTACTTTATCTGTCTTTTTTGCAATTTCCCTCGCCTTTGACTCAATTCTATATTTGCCTCTTCATTTACTTAGAGGAGGAGAGTGGTAGAATGGAGGTGAGAGAGGAGAGCAGGAGGTGTGCCCTGCTTCCATTCACATACTTTCTGTTTAATCTCTTTCTTTGGAAGTTTGTTAAACATCTTTTGCCAGATCTTCCCTTGTTCTTTTGGGGAGCACCTCCAGATCCATGATGGTATTGGACTATCACCGCATTTTTACGGTGAATCCTTCAGTTTAGCTTCATTAAGTCTTTAGCTGTCTGAAAACACCACTATTTAACTCACCTTTATCCAGCCATCTTTTGTTCCCTGCCCACAGTTGTGGTTATGTTAGGGAAAAACTCAAAATTCAGAAATTCTTCCAACAATCAGTGTGATTCTTTTTATCCACAATGAAAAAGTATCCAGTGGTTTGAGGAGTGGTATTTTCCTTTTATTCTCATCTTCTAGTTTGCCAAACTTGTATTTATTATAGATAATTAGTTCTGTATAATTCTTCCTAAAGTATTTCTTTTCTGTTGCTCTAAGCCAGAAAAAACAAAACTCTGACGTTTTTTATTATTTCAGCTTCTCATTCACCTACCTTTCAGTCCTTTCCTCTGAACCTTCAAAAGACTTTTCAGGAATTTGCCCATTAACTTTCTTCCCCATGATACAGCTCTGCTTGTTCTCTCTCTTTCTTTGTGTCATATTTGGAGGGGGAGGTAGTAGGTAGGGGAATCTTGTATTCTTTTCAAAATCCTCATTATTCAAAGATACTCTATAAAATTTAGAATTCATGTTAGAGTACTATTCTTATTGGAATGTTGTTTTTCTTGTTAGAGTACTATTTCTGTTTTTTTGTTCATGTTACTTATATTCATTAATGGTTTGGGTGGGAGCTTCTGTAATCTTACATTTACTCTGTTGTCTTTCTAATAAGTCCTTTAATATAATTCAACATTTCATATTGATCAAGCAACCTGAGTTTCTTAGAGAAGAACTGCTATGAAGATGAGCATAATGAACACACGCCTTTATGTGAATTGTCGTCCGGTGAATAATTGGGAATAAATTGAATAATTGGGAAAAAAGGCTGAGTAATTGAAATCTGCTCCTATGCTGAGGGTACTGAATGGGTTTTAGTCATTATTATCAATTTTTTCCATGACTAGATTTCTATTGGTCTCATTGATTGTGCTGAATTAGTTACAAAGACACAAATGAGGATCATATGTAGAATAAAGGGAGGACTGTGTAATTCATGCATCTGATAGGCACCACTCTCCTATTCCCATGTCCAGATATACAAAAGCTTACCTGGGTCTCTGAAATGACAACTTACCCAAAAAGACATTTCATCTTGGAGATGAGGAATCTTTAAAACAGATGTAGTGATGCTGAATCCAGGCAAAACTATGAGATACGTGAAGTTTGTCATCTGGGTCTCACCATACTTTGTTTCCTGGATCACAGGCTTCTCAAGATCCTTATATCGTACCACTATTCCTTTGACAAAACCTGTCTCAAATTCTTTTTTTACTCTGAGGAATAAATCACTGGTGAAGGACCTCACCCAGGGAATAGTTGTATTTAAATGGGATTAAATCCTTAAGTAAAAGAGTTAGATTGTGGAATATAGGACTTTAGGAATCAGTAAGCTTATAGAATGGATTTCTGTTCATGTTGAGGCCTCTTGAGCCCGTGAAATTATATTATTTGGCTAATGCTTAATTCTATTCTTTGCATAAAGAAAACCCCCAATGGTAATTAATTTCCTTCCAGGTTTACCATTCTGCTGAAATTGAACAAAACTTTTTGTATTTATTCAACAAATGTCAGCTTATTGATATCTCTTTAAGGCAGTAGTGAAGTCAGAAGTATTTTTCAACAACTTCATTATTTTATTGGTTTTGGTCTCCAGACTATGTGAGGTCTTATATACTCTACTATTTTTTAAGATCTTATACATTAAAATATTTAAAATGAGGCTGAGAAATATAGCCTGGGACTGAACATTTGTCAAGACTAGATAGAACATACTGAATCCTCCATGGCTTCTGCTATGAAGCCTCTCTCCTTTACTCTCAGTTCTTAAACCCTAATCTGTGACATAGGCTCAAATTTCAGCCAGTTGTAGTACATAGTTTGTTCTTGGGGTAAGCTCTGGCCCTGAGTGATTTCAGATAATCTACTGCTAATATTTTTATGAAAGAGGCCTCTCTTTGGTTCTCCCAGCTTCCAGGGAGATCTTTAGAATCCCTGTAACTCATTTCTACAGAAAGGGCTCAAATGTTGCCTTGATTTCAAATTTAAACTACTTGTCACTAGGCTACTCTGAATATATTTAAAACTCTCTGATTCAAACTAGGGATATTTAGATATCCCTGTGCCAAGAACTATCAAGTCAAGTACTATGAAGAAGATTTTAAAAAGTAGATTTATTTCTACCTTTGAAAATTGCTTATGTCTCTTCATAGTCCTGTGAGCATGATAGATCTTTTTTAAAGTGGGGATGGTGGTATAAGCAGGAGAAGACTCAGCTAAATGTAAAATGTGTCAGATGGTCATAAGGACTATGCAGAAAAGTGAAATAGAGAAGTGTGTTGAGAATTCTGGGGTGGAGGAGATTGCATCTTAATATAAGGTAGACAAGGAAGGCCTTATTAATAAGGTGACATTTGAACAAAATTTGAAGATTTGGACTGAGCTATGCAGATATTTGGAGGAAGAGTGTATCAGGAAAAGTAAACACTAAGTACAAACACTGTTTAGAAGTGAAAGTGCACCCAGTTTGTTTTAGGCATGGTACAGAGTTTGGTGTTAGCAGAATGAATAAAAGAGGAGGAGGTGGTAGGAAATGATGCCAGAGAATTAAGAGAGTGGATGGGCAGATCTTGTAAGCTGTTTTAAGAATCTGAGTTTCTCACAAGATGGTATCTGGAGGGAGACAAACCAAAAGAGACTCTTAATGTCATAAAACAAACTGAGGGGGGTGGGGGGGGGAGGGGTTGGGAGAGGGTGGTGGGGTTACATTATATGTTTAAATTAAAAAGCTTAAATTTAAAAAATTTTAAAAAAAGAATTTGAGTTTCTCTAGTTTGAGTGAAATAGGAAGCTATTAGACATTCTCAATAGAAACCCAATATGGTCTAATTTATGTTTTTCAAACGTTCACTTTCGTTTCTGTGTAGAAACTAAAGAGAGTAAGGATGGAAACAGCGAACCCAGTGCCATATTCCAGGCAAATGATGGTTAGGACTCAGACTGTGGGGGTAGTATTAAAACAGTGAGAAGTGGTAGGATTCCAGATAGATGCTGAAGGAGGGTCTTAAGATTTGCTGAAGGTCAGAATGCTGGTCATGAAAAGAAGGGAGTTAGGGATATCTCCAAGATTTTTTAACTGCAACTGGTAGGAAACAAATAACAGCTGAGATGGAGAATACTGTAGGAGGAACAGAAATGGGAGGGGGAGCAGGAGCTCAGTACTCAGGAGATATCTAGTATGAACTTGAAATTCAGTTCATTAAGCTTAAAGTTTTAAAAATCCAAATAAAAACCTGGCAATCATCAGCATATAGATAGCATATAAAGAGAAGAGATCCAAGTACTCCAGACAGCATCACCCATGCTTCTTGTTGGTTTTGGCCAATGGGAGTCTCTTGCAGGAGAGCAGAGAGGAAAAAAGCAAGGTCATAGGTTTTGGGAGGTCCCCCAGCTCATGTCCATGTCAGGCAGCCCCTCTGCTATCCTAAAAGGTTTCACCAGGTTCTGGTCACTGCTCCTTCCCCTGGCCCTCTAGGCCTAGGAATGATGGTCTGACAACTGCTTCTCACTCTTACCAGTCCTGAGTGCTTTACCATCTCTCATTGGTTCCCTTGATCCTGTCCACTCCATTTAACTCCCTTCTATTACTGCTTCAGAGTATGCCATCTGTTTTCTGCCAGGACCCTAAAGATATAATGATAGCTCTAGTAAAAATAGATTGGAGTAATAGCACTTAAATCCTGAGGCCTAATCTATTGCCAATTAGTGATTATTGATAATTATAATTTCTACATAGTCATTAAAATTATTTTTATCATAATTTTATCTGCTCTATTTTATTCCGTCTTGCAATCAAATGGACTGGAAGCATATTATAAAGAAAAAAAAAAAACAGCTTTGATTTGTCCTTAGAAAAGTCATGTTACTTTATTCTAAACTTCAGTAACTACTGCCTCTGCTCCTAGAAGTCCTTAAATGAGTTTGTACCTCCTTCAGGGTCATGGAATAAAGTAGTTAGAGGAGAACAAAGGTTGATTGCTTCTTGTTAAATAATTCTACTGGTATGTAAAACTCAGAAATGCTAGCTAGAATTAGAAGAGATGGATAGGGATGGGGGAAGGCTGTCAGTACCTGCAAGGACAAAATGCATGTCATTTCAAGATGTGTTCAGTAATATTTTGTTTATTAGAATAGATTCTTTTGGTAAAGCCATGTGACTAAAAAAAAAAAAAATCTAAAGACTTTGGAATGATAGTCTAAATATTGATGGTTACCAGCATGCTTCCTCTAGGTCTCCTTGCTGAAAGCTACATCTAGGAATGACACACAGTCACGCAGCCCTGGAGTTTGCTGAGCACCTCTGCATCTCTGGCCTTCAGCACCAGAGTATAATTCTTAAATCTACAAACTGTCTCCTGCAGCATTTTCCCCCTCCTCCTCAAATAATATCCAGTTACTGAGTGCTGTGCTAGGAGAACCTGGGGAAATGCTAGAAGGAAACACAGCTGAGAGCCACTGTGGTTTGACAACTCTCCAGCTACTTTGAAAATATTTTGGCAAAAACAAGATTTTAAGTAAAACTGTTTCCTTTGGTAACATAACCAAAACTGCAGGTTTTACATTTTCATTACTATGATTTGAGCCAAAAGGGGGGAAAGAAAAGAAAAAAGGAAAAAGAGGGAAAAGTTTTTCTAGAGGGTGGAAAATAGAATCTAAGGAAAAGAGGGAACCCTTGCATAAGATGCAGGAATGAGGGCAAGGAGGAAACATATGTAGACATATTTAACATTCTCTCTTCATTTCTCTTCTCTACTAAGGAATTTCCCCCTGTCAAAACACAGTGTTCTCTTTTGCCCTCAGATGACCTGGAAGGGATTCTCTGGGGATGACCAGGCTAGGATTTGTGTTATTGCTTATTTTAGGGTGATGGATAGTCAGTTGGGGAAGATAAAACCACATGTGGCCATCTCACACTACAGCAGACATGGGAGGGGATGAAATGGAATGATTTTCATCTGCACCCACTAGTTGGTTTTTAGAAGATATGGTCATCTCTTCTCGCTTCATTTTCTCCCTGGTCACAACCACATATGAAATCCCTCACTACTTGGAAATACAGGGTCTCTCCTATCTCACAGCTTTTGTAAATGCTATTTTCTCTACCTAGAATGCTCTACCCTCAGCCTCCAGCCCTCTTTTTCAGAGAATATCCCCTTTACTCTCCAGATGATGTTAGCTTCTGGTGTTCTCTTTGTGGCTGTCTGTTTACATATTCTGCAATTATCTCTACATTCTTTGAGGGTTTGTGCATCATCATATCCCCAGGCTAGCATACTGTGGATATTTAATTTAAAAGTATCAACTGATTGTCTGAACCTATCTACATTTACCTCTATTTCTTACTGTACTCATTTCCTAATAACGTATTCCTCCTCTGTGTTTATTTCCCCTTTTATTTCTCTTTCTTTTTTTTCCCCCTAATATGCTTTTTCCCCTTCCATAGTTTAGGGCCCAGTGTAAAGCATGGAAAGCAGGAAATATACCCTAAACTGTAGAATATTAATGTTAGAAGGTGCTTCACATATTATTTAACTCAGTGCCTCCAGTTGTATGATTGTTCTCAGTTGTTCAGAGTCACACAGCTTGTTGGGAACAGAGTTTCTATTAGCATCTTGTCATCTTGACTATATTTATTCTTCCTTTCATTGTTGCCATGCTCTATGAAATATTAGAGAGGATGCAGGACCCCGGAAATACCAGTCATTTCTCTACAACACAAGTTTCTTATCATCCAATCTGTAAGTCTTATTGGAGAGAAAAAAAAGTGCTTCCTAGATCTTCTTAAATATTTGCTATTCTAAGAATAAAACTGAGGGTCCAACTCTGTCTTTAGCTATCCTCAAATTCAAGAAGATCCATCAGTCTTGAGTGCTAAGGAGAAGAGTCAAGTTTGATTTTCCATCCCTAAAATAAATACTTATGTGAAAATGGACACAAAAGTCTAAGATACTGTTAGAGAGAGAGAGAGAGATGGTGGTCCTCATCAATAATAAGGATAACAACAGCTAACTGATATTTATTACTCCAGCTGGCACTGTTCTAGGAACATGTCCTAAATGACATGTATTTATTCATTTATTCCCCCAACAACACTGTGAGTTAAGTACTATTATCTCCATTTTATAGATGAGGAATCTGTGGCATAAAAATGTGGAATAACATATTAACCAGCTTTAGCTAGTTAAATGGAAAGCTGAGATTTGAACCTGAGCAGCATACTGCAAAGCTAACAGCCGGTGGAACACCTGGGATAAAGCTTCCAGCCCAAACACGAAGAGTTAAGAGTTAAGATTTTATTCTGCAGACCAAATGTTTAACAACCTCTGTGAAAGATCTCATACAACATAACTGAATTCTACAGGTCCTGAGATAATTTAGAGTCAAAACTTGGGGAATGATGAATCCTTTCACAATTGTGTGTCTAACTTGCTGGTGTTTTCCTGAGCTAATTCTAAAGAATTTTGTTTTGTCTGTCTTTCTTCTTCCTATAACTTTCACTTATTGCCAGTTCAGTTAGTTCAAACAATAATACTTGAGTTGTATCTTTTCTCACAAACAGAAGAACTTATCAAGGACATGGTCTTAACATAAGTGAAGGGAGGAGGCTCCTCAGAAAGGGTTTTGTTTCTGCTTCACCGTGGCATTTTGATTAAAATCCGTGCTACGTAGCCTTGGACAATCAGGACCCCGCCCATTGCCATGGTCTCCAACCATTCTTCTCTCTGTTGCTCTCTGTACTCCAGCCACTGAGATTCTTCAGCCCCTTGAACTCATCAACTTCGTTCTACTCTAAGGCCTGTGTTCTCTCATTCCCTCTCTGATTTAATACACCTTTCCCACATATCTTCCCATGACTGGACTCCTGCTATCACTCAGGTCTTGGTTCACTCATCACTGCTCAGCAAACTCTTACCTCTCTACACACTCTTTGTTCCATTTGGCATAACCCTAATGATTTTAGGTTTGAAAAAAACATTAAAGCACGAGTAATCCCTAAGCAACAATAACAACAGCAACATCAAAGAAAAGAACATTCAATAGATCCCTCACACAGCTTGCTTCAGTAATATTATTTCCTAGTATACCTAACAAGGTAAATTATTTATTGATTAAAAGTGGACAAATAAGATTATAGAACATCAGCCAAAAAAAAAAAAAATTTGGTGATAGTGTACTTAATGTAGGGAATTCTATCTGATGTACTTGATTAATAGGACCAGTTGTTTATTTAAGCCAGGCCACCCCTTGTTTCAGATAATAAAATCAAAAAATAAAATAACCTGAAAGTTGTATTTTTTTTCCCTATTCACTGAATGCTATGGTCTGAATGCCTGTGCACCTTCCAAATTCATATGTTGGAATCCTAACTCCTAAAGGTGATGATATTAGGAGGTTGGGATTTGGGAGATGCTTAGATCATGAGTGTGGAGCCCTCATGAATAAGTTTAGTGCATTAGAAAAGAAGTTCCAGAGAGATCTCTTGCCCCTCCACCATATTAGGACATAGCACAAAGATGCCAACTATGAACCAGGAAGACGACCTTCACCCAACCATTCCAGCACCTTGATCTTGGACTTTCCATCCCCAGAACTGTAGGAAATAAATTTCTATTGTTTACGAGGAAGTGGTTTTTTGTTATAACAACCCAAACAGGCTAAAAAACTGAAAAAGGAGAAATGTATCTGGCTCTTTAAGATAAATATCAGAGGGGCGAGGGCTCTCTACTCAGCAGGGAGCCTGCTTCCCCCTCTGTCTCTGCCTGCGTCTCTGCCTACTTATGATCTCTCTGTCAAATAAATAAATAAAATCTTAAAAAAAAAGATAAATATCAGAGAATTGAGAAACAAGGTAAAAAATAGGAGTAGGAATAGGGATGAGGAGTGGGGATGAGGAAGAGCATCTCCTTTTTAACCTAGTGCAGAGTTTAACCTGGAGATCATTTCTATGAATATTGACTGCCATGGAACAATCACAGTCTAAGCATCAGTGTTAAGGAAGATATATCCATCTTGGGCCAATTAGCCAATTATCAATTTCTGACCATGCGGTCAAAAGCCACAAATGATGTAGGATGTGGTTGCATTTTCCTTGACATAGTGAAATTTTAGATGGTGATATTTCATGAGATAGCTTTACCTAAATTCTACCTGTTGTTCATGTAAACCTTGTTCTGCAAAACTCAGAATTGCTGTTTATCAAGCAAGTTTTGTTATAAATTTCAGAAAGTAAATTAATGCAGCTATAACTTCTGGGCACCAAAAGGTAGATTAAGCTATTAAGTATGTCCACTTGTAAATATGGAATAAAATATGTATTAGATTTATTCAAAGAGGACCTTGCTAATAGTTAATAAATTCAGCAAGATTTGAAACATATTTCAGTACAGTCATTAATCAACCGGTGACTATATTCTGCCTTAAACACTGTATTCAGATTGACTTTTTAAATTAGTTGCACAGTGTGAGACTTTTCTAAGATCCAATCACAAAGCAGCCTGGGATATTTAAAAACCAGCTTAGGTGATCTTGGTTTACGGCAGAGCTTCTCAACCTCAGAACTACTACATTTGAGATTGATAATTCCTTGTTGTAGGGAACTCTCTAGTGCCTTGTTGAATGTTTAACATCTCTGGCCTCTACCCACTAGACACCTGTGGCACCCACTTTCTCACTTGTGACAAACAAAAAGTTTTCCAGACATTGCCAAATGTTCTCTGGGAGAAAATTTACCCCCTGTTTATAGAGTAGGCAAAGAAGTTTTCCACATATCCAGGATTTAGGACCACAACCTTGTTCACTAGATCCAAACCTCAGAAAACTGTACCTACAAACCCGGCCTCTTTACTGCTTCTAAAAACAGACTCATGTCACCTGATGTGGCTTATTGAAGCTCAACAGTGATAAGCATATAATATACATATACCATGTAGAGTTTAATTTGTGTCAGGCCTTTGGTGAACATATATCTCCTGATTTTGGCTCCATTTGGTGCTTTGTTATCTCTGTTTATTTCATTCAAAATTTCTTGTCAAAGTGTTTCTAGAAGGTTGAGAACTCGGTTTTACTATCACATTTTGCAGTTAAAACTGCATTAAGGTTATTTGTAATTCTATGACACTAGAGATCTCACCATCAAATTACCTAAAGTATATTAAGGCTCAATAAAGTTGGAAGTCCTTTAGCTAGTCTTACTGTTTTCAGTGTTTCAACCCTCCAATCCACTTGTGTGTTCAGAACATACAAGGACAAAAAATAGTTAACTGATCATTTTCTAAGTAATTCACATTACCCAGTATTTACTCATTTTAAAAATGGTTAGAAACACAATAAGGTTAATCTCAAAATACAGTGATAATCTCAGAATAAATTTTTGACTTATCATGAGATATCATGAGACTCTGTTCATTTATGTGTGTCAAAAATTTCTTTACATTTATATATTTATCTTTGAAAGTATGTTCCACAGAGTATCAATCCTTTCATTCCTTAGGGATTCCAAACATGGCCCCATCAGACCCATCTGCCAATCTTGGTCACCACAAATAATTAACCCCACCATGAAGTATTTAAAATATGTAAAGGTTAAAAGATCATAAAAATGAGACCATATGTCCAAACATACCACGTGTGCTTTGGCATGGGAAATGTATGGGTTAAGACAAATCTTAACAAGCCTGCCAGGGAACTAGATCAAAACCAGGACAAAAAGATTCTTTTCATATAAGCTAGGTATTTCCCTAGCACTTACCCTGAGTGCTAGCCAAGCACTCAAGATGAAGTAAACCAATGTACCCACATATCTGCCTGGCAAATCTATCTTCCTTAATGGTTGAGAAGATAAAAGGCCTAGAACCCTATGTTTGAGGAAATGAACTGCCCTCGCCCAAATCCTGGCTCCACAATTAATTCTGTCAACATCTTACTATGTTGGTAAAATACTTAACACCTCTGAGCCTCAATTTCCTCATCTGTAAAATAGAAATGATTATATCTTTCTTCTGGAATGTTTCAAGGATTAAACAATATTAAACTGAAGGCGTTTAGAATTTTTCCTGTCATATAATGAAGGTTGCTGTTCTTTATTAAGAAAACAAATGTACATCCAGTCTCTTCAGGACTGCTAACATTTTGGTGTTCACTCTTAGTTATTTTAGATAATGCTCCAAGGAAACACTGGATCTGTAAAAATACATCTATTTTGGGGACACCTGGGTGGCTCAGTTAGTGAAGCATCCAACTCTTGATTTCGGCTCAGGTCATGATCTTGGGGTTGTGAGATCAAGCCCCAAGTCAGGCTCATGCATAAGGCATGGATCCTGCTTGGGATTCTCTCTCTCTCTCCCTCTGCCCCTCCCCACTTTTCTCTCTAAAAACACACACACAAAAATGCATCCGGTTTTGCTAGGTGGTTCTACTACCAAAGCCAGATTGAGGGAGAGTTTATATTGTCAGAATCTAGTAGTACACAAGCCTCTGCGTTCCCAGAGTGGGCCATCTGCACTGGTATGGGGTTTATTTCACTGATGGGAAGTAGCCAAAGGAGCCTTCTTGAAGATCACCAGAAAGATAGTTTAAAAATGGGGATGTTAGATAGACTTCAACCCATGCATTATACATATTCAGTTAGTGAGAGTAGGTTGTACCATGTTTATGCTGGTTGAATGAGCAGACTGTGAAACTGTCAAAACCTAGGAAGAAATTACTTTCAGATAGCCAGTAGTTGGGCTTGTCCATATCATATTCGCCATCCTTCAAAACATTATTTAATGTTGGTTACACCACTGTGTGTCAAATTGTTGAATTAAAAATTGTTAAAATAAATTTTAAATTGTTAAAATAAAAATTCATTCACTAGATAGCTAAGTAAATGAAAATTAGTGCATATAATCCCACAAAAGGAAAAATGTAGTTTCCCATGTTTTTAAGGCTTTAGAACCTAAAGAAAATAATGAAATATTCTAGACATACAAAAATGTATAAAGAATAATAAAGCAAATTTTACTGGGGCTCTAGGGCTTCAGGAGCCCCAGCATTAATCTGAAGTCTCGGTTCTTACTTGCTAGATCTCCTCCCCACATTTTATACCCAAGCCTCTGGGCATAGAGATTGCCAAATGACTAGAGCCCCTAAAGGAATGGTTGTCAGTTTCCCACTCTACTTTCTCTGTGAGTTTCAAAAAGCTATAAATTTAAAGAGACATGTAAAATATTTCACTCAGCATTCTACGTGTTTTTAGTGGGAATTTCTTTTCAGGATCTCTAGCCCGTTTATTATTTTTTATCAGAATGTATTCACCACTATGAGTTTGAAATTTTTTTTTAAAGATTTATTTATTTGACAGACAGAGATCACAAGTAGGCAGAGAGGCAGGCAGAGAGAGAGAGAGGAGGAAACAGGGTCCCTACTGAGCAGAGAGCCAGATATGGGGCTCGATCCCAGGACCTTGGAATCATGACCCGAGCCAAAGGCAGAGGCTTTAACCCACTGAGCCACCCAGGCGCCCCGAGTTTGAAATTTTTTTAATTTTCATTTTATTTTTATATTTGTGTTTGTAAGACATGAATTGTTAAGATTGTTAAATTTTTTTTTAAGATATGAATGACAATAAAGACAAAATGACCATGAGCAGAATTGGTATGCTATAAAAATTATTGTAAGGACATGGTTTTCCATGGTAGAGAGTAATTTTTATATTTGAATTTTTTTTCAGTAGTTCCAAAATAATAACTAAAAGAAAATCAGTCATTTTGTTGTTGTTCAGTGAATGTAAACTCTAAACCCAAACTATCCTATCCCTTTGCAAAGGTCTTCTAGAATATTTTCCCAACTTATAAATTCCCTGTTGTCGTGTAAATTGTCCTTAGAAAATGGAATGTGAGTGCTAGCAAGTCTGCCTAGCTGTCTCCTCTTCACCTAAAATCTGTTGAGTTAATGAGGAAATTCAATCTCTCTCTCTGTGTGTATGTGTTATCAAACCTCAGAATTCCAATACTTTTCTTACCCCAGTGTAATGATTGTGCAGTAAACAAGTGCTGAATTGGTAGTTTTAACTACTCAGGGTTCTGATGAGCCTGGGATTATCATCAGGTAATAAATCTTGCATAGGTAACTATTTTCCATAAGAACACTGACTAACATTCCTTTGAGTGTGCTTCTGGCCAACTAAAGACTGATACTTCCTGCTAGATTTCTCTGAACCCCAGTTCTAACACCATTGGTGGTCCCATTCACACCTGTCTTGGACCCACTGTGTGGGAAGGGGAGGAAGGAAGGTGTTCCTTCCTTTTTTTTAAGATGAGGAAACCGAGCCTCATAGAGGTTTTTATGAATTTAAGTAATAAACAGTGGAACCAAACTGACTCTAGAGCTCATAATATTTCCCTATACTGCATTGCAAGTATAAAAATACAGTTTTGTAAGAAGCTGGCAGCCAGTAGTGCAGTAACTGATTTTAGGGATCTTTTAAGTGGTTGGGGTTATGCTGGCTGCTTGTGGGAAGCCTAATTTGTTTGGAACAGGGCCTGGCCCATAGTAACTGTTATATAAGTGCTTGCCATTTGCCATTGCCACAAGCATGGACTCTGACCAGCTTAGACGTCATAAGTACGTCATAGCTATCATGTATACACTGCTATTTCCGGGATCCAAAATGAAGGGAACAATTCCCTTAAAATACAAGTAATTTTAAGCCAGTGAAATTTTCCACAAACTGGAATAGTGTTTCTATGATGCTCAGTAAAGTCACAATAATGTCAAGAAAGGAAACTACATAAACCTAGCTGTATAAAGCAAGTTTAGACCTTTGTAGTACTCATCAACTTTTTTGTTGATCTTCTAGCCCTTGACACAGGCTTCTTTTTCTCTCCATACATAAAGATACCAAGGTATGAGAAGTTTGTGAATTCAGACTAAGACCTATTGATTGAATCTACATCATTTGGATAAAGGCTTGACAAAAGTGACGTTCTAGAATGTCTCATAAGAAGGAATCTTCTTAGGAAAATAATAATATAAATAGTGTTAAAGGAAAATTATTTAAATTATCCAAGGTAATCCACATTTTTAAGTATCTTAAACTTTTCCAGTAATAACAAAACGATAATATATAATCATGAGATCTGTTTCTTAAACCAGATCTACAATCATTTCTACTGGGAAATTCTTCCTATTAACCTGACAAGCTTCTTCCAATTTTTATGTTATTAAGACCCCAGAGACACTAACTCCCCAATGTTTTTTCAACCCAACCTAAGATTTTTTTAATAGAATTTAAATTCTCTCTCCTACTAAGCCACAGGTCAGGCCATGTTCTTAAATCTAACTTAACTAGTAATAAAAATGACTTTTGATCAAAAAAAAATTTTTAAGAAATAAATTCTCTTACTATCTCTACTTTTCTTCCTCTTTCTGATGTAATGATTTTACAATGATCATTACAGATCTTTAAATATTTTAAGATCCGCAATCCCAGAATGTGTCATAGAAACTTACATTCTTGGGATGCCTGGGTGGCTCAGAAGGTTAAGCCTCTGCCTTCGGCTCGGGTCATGATCTCGGGGTCCTGGGATCGAGTCCCACATCAGGTTCTCTGCTCAGCAGGGAGCCTGCTTCCCGCTCTCTTTCTCTGCCTGCCTCTCTGCCTACTTGTGATCTCTCTCTGTCAAATAAATAAATAAATAAATCTTAAAAAAAAAAAAACTTACATTCTTAAAATTTTAGTTACAGCATTTATAAAATTGGTGAATAAATAAATAATTATCTATTTTGATTCTACAATGTACCTATAAATTACTTCATGTTTAGGAAATTCATTTATTAAAGTCTTAGAAAATTAGATGGCTATTTTCTTAGCTATGCTGAATTTGAATGTTTGTGAATAAATCAATTTCAAATTCCCCTTTTTAAATTTCCAATGTCCCTGTTTAAAAATATATATATGTAAAATACACATATACGTATACATATATAGTAACTTATATATGTATACACACACACACAGAGTTTATAAATCAGCTGGCAGGTATTGTGATTATAGAAACTATTATTTCAAAGATCAGTATTCAAAGACGGTATGATTGAGTTGAGAATGAGAAATCCGGCCCAGCTAGAACAAATAGATGGGAGACTGATCCAAAGTAATCCTCTTGAAGAAATTTAGACTGTGTGAGGGTGCTGAAAAAAACCTCAGAATCTTCAGTTACTCAAGTTTTATTTTACTTTCATCATCCCTGGTGTATTGTAGCACCCTTGCCCCCAACAAATTATAACACACTTAGTGGCTTAAAAGTGACACAAATTTATTATATGCAGGTTTAGAAGAAGTCTAAAATGGGTCAGCAGGGCTGGAGGTTCTGGGGAAGAATCTGTTTCCTTGCCTTTTCCAGTTTGTCTTTCATTCTTTCTTTCTTTCTTTCTTTCTTTCTTTCCCTCCCTCTTTCTTTCTTTCTTTCTTTCTTTCTTTCTTTCTTTCTTTCTTTCT
>RCUC01042559.1:0-49592 GCA_003697995.1 Taxidea taxus jeffersonii
GGAAAACAATAAGGACTCAAGGACCAAGAATTCCTGCCGTCATGTGAAATCAAACAATGGATATTGGGGAAACTACTAGTAATTTTGATAGAAGAAGAAAATTGAACTGGATTGAGTATCTAGAGTCATGGGTTAGTGCAAATTACTTGTAATGGATGCATTTTTACAATATACAGAGGAGTGACAGCTTGAACTTTGATACATCTGAGCAATATCTAAATACCCCTTCAAACAGATTGTGATTTAACAAGATAATACCTGATATCCAGGTTCTTCTGGTATCCATCAAGACGTTCAAGCTTACCCATTAGCAATCCGTCTCTCATTTGTCCCTCCTCACCTCCAGGAGCCAGTCACTCAAGACTTTATTAAGTGCCTGCTACCTACAAGGCACTTTTTATCATCTCCCTTTGCAAAAGGTTCCTGGCTCTCGAGAATCTGGGATGCTGACCTTTTTTCTTTTGAAGAGTCGCATCATCTTTCATTTGAGAAGTTCATTAACATACCCTTGATCTAAAGTTGTTCATGATATACAGTTACATGTGTTTTGAATTAAAGTGGATTAAAATTAAGTAAATTAAATTTAGAATGAAAATCAATTTTACTCTGAAGTCGTTTGGGTTTGTCTTTTCCACACAATTTCTCAACGCCCTCGATAAAACTGGCCATCCACAGCAGGGCTGAAGGCCTAGACTCTACATACAATGTAAAAAATGCCTTTTAAAGAAAAATTCAGAGAATGCAAAAAAAGGAGACCAAACGTGAAAATAATTGATCTTTTCACACTGAAGAATAGCTAATGTTGACATTTGTATGTGAGACTTGCCAGGATTTTTCTATACACAGGTTTAGATTTATTTATTTTTGCTCGGTTATATCATATTGTATATACACAGCTGCATATCCTGTGAAAGCTACAAACTCTAATGGCTTCATAACATTCTATCGAATGGACTTATCACAGTTAATATAACCATTCGCTCCTCTATTATTGAATATTGTGTTGTTTCCAATTTTTTTTTGTTATCAGAAAACACCTCTCTTCATAAGGCTTTTTTTCTGTATTCAGGATAGCTTTTATAGGACAAAGTCCCAGAAGTAGAACTATTGGATTTAACCATGAATATTTTATATTTTTTAGATACTCTTTTTCTAATCTGCGTGTTAAAAAAAAATGTTATCTCATTGTTTTCATTTGCATGTCCTTGATAACTGGCGCCTGAACTTGAATTTATTTTTTTACATGCTCCTTCTGGAGAAAATGCTTTTTAAGATTCATGTTAAAGCAGACACATAAATCCAGTATCAGGTCCTGGCAAAGGCCAAAAGGACATGAGAAAAAAGACCCATTCCAAAGCTTTTAGAAACTTTTTAAGTTCCTTTTCTGTCCTTTTATTTAATGACTACAGATGCCAGGCACTGCGGTTTTCCATCAGCTTTCCCCAAGGCCCTCACATGTGGAAATTCTACTCACTCATTCTCTAAACATTGCTGAGGACCCACCCGTCTCAAGCTCAGTTGGTAGAGCGGGTGACTCTTAACCTCTGGGTCACAAGTTCAAGCCCCACATTGGGCAGGGAGCCTACTTTAAAAAAATAAAATTAAATAAAATAAACGGAGGCCTGAAGCAAAACCTAAATGTCCTTGGTTCTTTCTTTTAACCATTTCTCATGTGACATCATTTCAGATCCTTGCTGGTCACTATCTTCTGGATATACTCAACTTTGTCAATGTTCATAAAATGTGGTGACTCTACTTGAACATAATACTCCAGATGTGGTCTGATCGGCACACATGCTTCTAATACAGCCTAAAATTGTTTTGCTTAAAAAAAAATAAGCTACACCACATTGTTGGCTCATATTAAACTTGTGATCAACTAAATCCCCAAGAACTTTTTACATAAACTGCTGCCAAGTCACATCTCTCATATCCTGTACATATGCAATTTTTTAAACCTAAATTCAAGACTTTACATCGATCACTGTTAAATTTCAGCTTGTAGGTTTTGACCTAGAGTTCCTACAAGTTGAGGTCATTTTAAATCTGGATTCTGTCATCCTGTATATTAAGCTACGCCACCCAGCTCTATATTATCTGCAAAGTGGAAAGCCTGTCTTTATGATCAGTTATGATCAGGAATCTGCTGTTTTTGGGCAGGGGCCATGATCTGGACTCTGTTTCCTTCACACTGCTAAGTAGGGTGACTTTTACATCGTAGGTGTTTGGTACTTGTTCCATGAATGAATGTCCAGGTAGAGCCGAAAAGCTATTCCCTGGCCCTTAACTAAAAACATCTTCCTCCAGGAGGACACCGATTCGGTTGCTCAACCAGCTGGGAATCTGCCTGATGACTAGTTATGCAGTCAAATTTCACAATCTTATGTACAAGGATCTTACAGAAGGACTCTCAGATGTTTTGCTAAAAACCAGACACCCTATATTTATATTTGACATTCTGGCACGGTTGCTCTGATGCAGACACTGTGATCGCGGCCATGAGAAATGCAGATTTACTGGAGGCCGTTGGTCCCTTACCTCCCTGATGCTTTTTCCTCAGCCATTACCCAGATTACCAGGGACAGTTGCTTGCTGTTGTTTTCAGTATGCCCATCTGAATGTGTGTTCCTTTACTGCATTATCATCTTCATCATCCAGAGGTAAATTTTTTAAAAATAATTTTACACTAAATACTGCATGGAGAAAGTGGAAATTTCATCCATTTGCAATCAGGAAAAAAAAAAAGAAACAGAGTCTTCAGTTTGTTAGATTTTGAAAGAGGACAAACCTTGAAAGAAACTACCAGTCCTCTTCCCTCAAAACGTGAGCTTTTGAAAATAGAGCAAACCTATTATTTTTCCATAGTATATTACATGGAGTATTAAGGAGACAACTGAGTCACAGACTCAAGGATTCCCAGTGGAGCCTGTATCTGGGATGATGGGACCAGACTGTGATCCAAATATCCCTCCCTACTCCCATTCCTGCCCCTTGAAAGTTTGGAATCAGAGATGTTAAGAAACAAACTCGTCAAGAAATAAAAGAATTCTCAGAGAACAAATAGATAACATGCCCAGAATGACTAATGGCCTTTCAAAGATGAGCAAGTGTGGAGAACACATGACTCCTGGCGATGTGGGCTTTGCCTGCCAAACGGTGCCTGACCACCCCCCCCATCCCACCCCTCATCCCTTCTCCGAGCTTCACCCCATCCATGCCGCCCATTCCATCCTTGACCCCTCACTCCCACCTCATACCCAGTTTCCACCCTCAAGGCTGAGGGATCAAGTGAATCTAAGGGATGTGGTAAGGCTGTCTGTTTTGCTCATTACTTGGTAATAAAAAAAAAAAGTAGCTCAATGTTTTATTAGTCAGTTTTGTGGGGTGTTGCCAAAGTCCCCTCCCCCCATGTCGAAATGGCCTCTTATCACAATGTCCCCAGCATCAAAATAGCTGATCAACGCAAGTGTGTCAAAATGCCATATAACCACCTATGACAGAATGAAAACAGTATCTAGGAGTTAGAAGACTTGAGTAGTAGCTCCAACTTCTACCGATTGTCTGGCAAACCTTGGGAAATACTATTTCTAATCTGACCCCATCTTCCTTGCTACTGGAAAGCTTATAGTACCTGATCTTCACAGTTGCTTCTCCAACTATGCCTCTCTGACTGCTACTGTTGTTTATTTCATCGGTAACTGCCTTGCCTTTCAGCACCTCTGGGTTAAGGACCATGTCTCACACTTCCACAGAAGACATCACACAATCTGAGCACATAGAAAGTACTTAGGACCATTTCTCGACTGAATTGATTTCCCACGTGCTAGACTGGCTGGCTGTAATTAGGCTTCTATTCAGTGACTTTACTCAGAGGACGTCACAGGTCACCTTGGCTGCTGCTTGTAGGGCATAAGAATTGCAGGGATAGCCCAAGAACATACCGAGCCTCCCAGGGAATCTGATGCAGGTCTTCCATGACCCACTGTGACCAGATGGGAGTGATGTTTCCCAGTAACCTTTTCAACTTCACCTCCTCCCCACTGCCTACAACCTAATTGGCGTGTGCTAATAAGTTAAATGTGAAAAATGTTCTCTATAGCATAGTCCAAGAAGAAAAAAAAAGTAGCCTGGTGAGATACTGTTAATATTTTACCTTTTGGAATAATTTTTTTTTCTTAAAACATAAACATTTCAGTGATTTTTTTATTTCAAATTAGATTCTACCCCCATCAAATTTTTCTTTATGCTAACCACCATGTCTTAAAAACTCAGAACTATTTAACGTTCATTTTTCCAAAGGAACAAATTCATTCTACAAATTTTAATGGAACCCCAACTCCATGCTAGGCACTGTGTTAGCTGTGAACGAAGCACATACGTACACAGCACATGTAGGACAATATTTACACACTTACTCAACCGGATATAGGTTAAAATCCTGGAAAACGCATCAGCCTTCTTTTTTTTTTTTTTTTTTAGCCTTCTATCTTCTTTTCATGCCAGTGATTAAATACCCAGCTCTTCCGATTTAAAAAAAAAAATGGTATGTTCTAAATTCCTTATTAAGAAGATAATTCACGGATGCCTGGGTGGCTCAGGCAGTTAAACGTCTGCCTTCAAATCAGGTTGCGATCCTGGGGTCCTAGGATCGAGCCCCACATTGGGCTCCTTTCTCCTGCTTCTCCCTCTGCCTACCTCTGCTCCCCTTGCTTATACGTGCTCTCTCTCTCTCTTTCTCTCTAATAAATAAATAAAATCTTTTTTAAAAATAAGAAGATAATTCACCAAAGGATAATCTGAATAGGTTTATCCATCGACACCATGCTGCCATCCTAGTCAAGTGTGATTGAAGAGCGGTGTCACCACAGCTCTGGACTCCTGTGCCTTACTAATAGAAGAAAGTGAAGTCCTGAACAGATAACTGAAATTTCTCAGTGGCTCTATACTTTGTTTTAGCCTCCCTTCACAAGAACGGCATATACCTGAACTTCTGACCTTTTGTACTGCTCGCATTGAAAATGATGGCAGCCATGGCAGCTCCCCGCCTTTAAAAAATGAAATGGTCACAAAGATGCCAGCCGAGTAAAAACAGCCCAAGGGAAGCATCTGGTTTGGCACATGGAGAATCCTCAATGAGATGTTAGTGTCTGGTGGTCCCGTTACCCGCCTTCAAAAAGATGCAGAGTTCCTCGATTCTCTGATTCTGAGTATCAGGTTTAAATTTCTTTGCATTAAGCAAACACGCCACACAGAGAAGAAAGCTGTGTGGGCATTTGGGGCCTTCCCTAAGAATCTGTGCAAGTGGTTTCAGACTCATGGTCTCAACACATTGGCATGTCCAGATCAGCTGTGAGTATGCGCTTTGTGTCAGCTGTTACTAATACTGAACTCCCAACATTTGTAAGTAATTTTCTTTGAAAAATAGTGAATTGAGAGTTGTTCTGATACTATAGAAATACCATTGCCAAATCGCTCACATTCCAATAGGTTTTCTAGTCCAAGAGACAAGAAAGGGGCGGGATTACCGTTGGTGAACCGGGAACTGTCCAGAAGCTGCACCAGCCCTGCCCATGGGAGGGACAAGCTTGGGAAGAGCGTTTCCGAGGACTGGCCAACGGCGCCGACAGAGCTTCCAATCAAGCTTAACTCTGGGCAACCCAGAGCAGGCAGTGTAAGAAAGTTGTCAGACTAGGGGCACCTGGGTGGCTCAGTGGGTTAAGCCTCTGCCTTCGGCTCAGGTCATGATCTCAGGGTCCTGGGATCGAGCCCCACATGGGGCTCTCTGCTCGGCGGGGAGCCTGCTTCTGCTCTCTCTCTCTCTGCCTACTTGTGATCTCTCTCTCTCAAATAAATAAATAAAATCTTTTAAAAAAAAAAGTTGTCAGACTAGGCTCTCATCATGGTGGGGTATAAGATAGCTTGAACTTCAATTTTCAAGGCATGAGTTCGTAATGAGTTGGGCTTGGGGGATTTTGAAAGGGCTGGTTTTATTGGGGGGGGCATTATTCTAAAGCAACTACCTGTCTGATTTTCAACTCTCTCAGGCTGCAGGTGATACAGCAGAAAGTGGGAGAGTGACATCACCTTAAAGTGAAAAGGAGTTCGGCTGTTTGGAGCCAGAGAAGAAGATGTTCTCTGCTGAGTTTCGGTTGATGGTTAGAGATCTGAATGGAAAAATACAAGTGTACATAACTTACCTGAGCCGGTTTCGTCGCAGGTAAAATGGGCTTAAGACTCTCTGCCTTGAAGAGTGTTGTAAGAATTGGACAGGATATATATTAAGTACATGACGCCGGACTCCACAAGATTGTTTTAATTATCATCAGTCTGTAAGAAATACGGGACTGGGGCGTGGGTAACAAGTCAGAACTGCAGAGCTAATCACGAGGAGGGGGCTAAGTGGAAGCCTCGCCAATGAATGAAGAGAGGAGAGCACTAGAGACCTCCCTTTGGAGAACGGTCACATTTGGCTGAAGAGGAAGATCGGCCATCCAAAAAGGAGAGAAGGAATGCCCAGACAGGTAGGAGGGGAACAGATACATGTAGTGTCACAAGCCAAGCGAAGAGAGACGTTCAAGGGTGAGAAAGAAAAATAAGCCCCAATGAATTCAGCGAAAAGTCAGCTGCTGGTAACCTGCAGGGGCCACAATTTGAGCAAAGAGGCAGTGGCAGAAGCCAGATTACAAGGTGTTCGGAATGAGTAGTGAAGAAATGGAGGCAGCAGATGTAAACCACTTGCTTCAGAAGAGAAAGTCAGTAATCTCTCAGTCTGACAGCTGGCCTCGGTCCAGACATGCAAGAACAGACTTTAGCCGTAAAGACTTAAATGTGGGATTTTAATATGGAATTTCTGATGGCTGCAGGTACAGAGGGGCCTCCCAAGGGAAAAACACATTCCTCCTAAAACTAAATATGGCTTTCATAAACTCAACAAAGAGAGGCCAACCTTGCTTGTTTCTTAAATCTCCATGGCTTCAAGATAATGCCACTCAATTCAAGGGACTGAAGGGGGGGGGACAAAAAGAAAAATTTAAGAATGTACAAAGATTGGTGAAGAGCCTTCTCTGTTTGGTGGCCTCCCTACAGAGCTTTTGTTCTCAAAATTCCCAGACTCTCCAAGAGTCTTAAAGGAGCGTAACCCAATCAAGCTTCCTCAGGTTAAAAGGGGGAGAGAGGAAAAAAAAAAAAAGGAAAGCTTGCCTATTAACTCCAAACCAATCACCCCCTGCTTCCCTTGTATTACACAAAGTCCCTATCTTCAGCGAGTAAATAAATAACCCCCCAAGAAACAGAATAGCTTTCTGAAAAAGCTGGTGGGGTCCACAAAGCTGATTAGCACTTGTTTATTTGAAAGTTTCAAATAAAAGGCATTTCAACTGGTCAGGAATGTTTGAGGACTATTAAGATGTGACAGGATTCACTAGGGTAAACATGTCCTGCCTCAGGCTTCTTGGAACCTCTAATCCCTATAACAAGCAAGGTCCTAAATGAGAGAAATAATAATACCAGCTACATTGTTGAGCAAGCATGTACCATATGCCCTTTACGTGCATTGTCTCATTGAATCCTCACAAAAGCCCTGGGAGGTTAGATATTATTAGCCCCAGGGAGGCAGAGCCCCTGGGCTAACCCCCTGGCGCCAAAGGACCTCCCAGGTTTTGTTAGCATAAATGCCCTGTACCCATATCCTGGCCATCAACTTGTATTTTCTTGTCCCAGAACTGCTTTGACTGCTTAGTTTTCAACCAGTTAAAAATAAATAAACTTCTCTAGATTTTGTCCCCACTCTATCTCATGTCACGCAGGCTTTGGAAATAAATAGACACAACAAGTTCAGATGCTGGCTCTGGCCTTCCCAAGCTGGGCGGTCTGAGGCAAGATGGCTTCCTCAAAAGGGCAAATAATGGTAGCTTCCAGGGTTGTTGTAAAGACTGAGATACTAGTACAGAGCCTAGCACATAGTAAATAATCAAAAGTGTTACTTTTTAAAAAATGTGAGCACTGAGTAATGGTTTGAGGTTTCCCTCAACATCAAGTAAACGATGATCAAGTTCTTACCCTCAAGCAAGATTATTTTTTATAGTAAATATATATATATTGCTGTAAAATCTTAGAAAATCAAGAAAAATGTGAAGAGAAATAAAAATGAGCTGTTATCCTACCATGCAAAAAAAAAAATCCCCAGATATTATAACACAGATGTATATGTGATGGTTTTTTTAATCAAACTGGGGAAATATATAGTTTCATATCCTATTACTTATAAAATTTTAACATATTATGGTCATTTTTCATATCATGAAATATTCTTTGAAAACATCCTTTGTTTCATCCTGTTTTGTGGCTTTATAATATTCTTTCTATTTCCCTTAAATTACCCCTTGTGTTTGGCCATCATCCTTCTAGCTGCCTCTGTGGGGCGGGGGTTGGTTATTGGCTGTTGCCTGTCCACATCTAAGCAGAAACTGTGGAAGTTAGACTTTTGGGCCAACGTCCTAAGTAAACCACCAGCTTAAAAAGAAGTATGTAACATTATGTACATTCAGCCATAGCTACCTAATAATGAAACGCATAGCAGCGTATTTTGACAAGCCTCATTACCATGCATTTTATGACATCAGTGGCACATTCCTGAACCAGAGGACTGGTTCTCATTAAGATATCCAAGACAGACTGGTTAAATACATTATGCTACACGCAGACAACAGAATATTGCAAAACCACTAAACATGTTGACCTCTATGTAATAACACGGGAAAATGTTTACAAAATATCGCTAGGCTGTTTAAAAAGCAGGTTATAAAATGGTGTGTATATTATAAGTCTTGTTTAAAATTATGTGTGTGTATCTATAGTCTATTAAATAGTCTATTAACCAAGCCATTAAGAGTGGTTATCTCTGGTTCCTAGCATCATGAATGAATTATTTTCTTCTCTATCTTCTCTATATTTTTGAACTCTCTAAAGTTAATAGGTATGATGCCAATGAATGATTCTTAATTTTTTTTTAAAGCCAAAATTGTTCATTCACCTACCTTCTAAAACCCCTCTTTAAAAAAAATGATTTTATTTACTTATTTGTCAGAGAGAGAGAGAGAGCACAAGCAGGCAGAGTGGCAGGCAGAGACAGAGAGAGAAGCAGGCTCCCCGCTGAGCAAGGAGCCCAATGCAGGACTTGAACCCAGGACCCTGGGATCATGACCCAAGCTGAAAGCAGCTGCTTAACCAACTGAGCCACCCAAGTGTCCCAACGATTTTATTTATTTGATAGAGCACATAAGCACGAGCAGAGGGGAGGAGCAGGCAGAGGGAGAAGCAGACTCCCCACTGAGCAGGGAGCCTGACTTGGGACTCAATCCCAGGACCCTGGGATCATGACCTGAGCCAAAGGCAGACACTTAACCGACTGAGCCACCCAGGAGCCCCTTCTAAAACCCCTCTTACGGTGTGTGCTACCATTCCCTATGGAATCTGCCTTCTCGAGACTTCATTGTATCACAGTAACATCCTGTTGGAGCCACAGAATGCCGGAATTCGAGTCAAAGTTTGGAATTGGAAACTAAACTGTACCGTGTACCATTGTGCCCCAGGCCAATGACTTCATCTCCCTGAGTCACGGTCCTCAGCTCTAAAACAGGGAATAATACTGCCTACCCCACAAGGCAGCCGTGAGTTTTAATGAGACAATACAGGTGCAGGCACCTGTTCCCATGCCTGGTGCACAGAAAGCCAGTTACACCTCACTCTAATACCTTTCTCAGCAAGACAGAAAGTGCAAAGTGCCTCTAGTTTTAATTATTCAATTCCTCCTCTGTATTTCTCTCTTCATTCGGTGTGTGCTCATGTGTTCAGACTGTAGTCTGAGAGAGAAGGCACAAATAGGAGGAATGCCAATGAGTGGAAATACCTGGGACAGTGGGGGCCGGCAAGAATCTCAGGAGCATGGTTTTCACATTGTGTATAAACTAGAGATGCTGGGTCACGAGCTGAATCTAAATGAATACTGGGGAACAGCCCTGCCTGCCCACGACTTAAACCCAAAAAGGAAGAAAAGCTCAAATTTAAGTCTCCCATTTAAAGGGTCCCGTGTTGGGGCACCTGGGTGGCTCAGTCGGTTGAGCGTCTGCCTTTGGCTTGGGTCATGATCCCGGGGTCCTGGGATCGAGCCCCGCATTGGGCTCCCTGCTCAGCAGAGAGCCTGCCTCTCCCTCTCCCTCTGCCTGCTACTCCCCATGCTTGTGCGTTCTCTCTCTGTCCCTTTCTCTCAAATAAATAAATACAATCTTGAAAGAATAATAATAAAGGGCCCAGCCTTACTGCAGCCATATTGGCCAGAGTCACATGCATGACTGAAGCTTGGGGGTGGCAGTCAGGAGATGGGTTTACAAGTGTGATGAAGGAAGGGTTCAAGGAAACCCTTGTTGACTTCATCACAGAAGAAAAGGGCTATACGGTCAATGTTAATTATGTTCTTGTGTGCTATATGATCTTATGAAGGCAGATCTGTCCTTGACTGTGCTAATGAGCACCTAGAATTAAGGTTCTGTCATGTGCATTTTATTCCTCCCATTGGTTTTTCCAAAAGCAGTGTTGTATTTGTCCTGGAGAGGAAAAGGGAAGGCATTTCCAAGTGCAAGTGTAACAATAGTAATAATTAATAATAATAATAATAATAATAAATCCTCCAACCCTTCCTCTTCCTTTCCCCCAAACCTCTCTCAAATACAGCTGGTTTAACATTCTGTAACTCCCAATTTCCAGAAAATAAACTGAAAAATGTGACGGTATTAAATATGAATAACCATCTGCTCCAGCTCTTTGAGGAGAGCTGGAGCTCCAAACTCCAAATATAGCACACCAAAAAAGCCCGCCCTCCAGCATACTTAAGCCAAGGGTTTTTTTCAGCCTGCACACTCAAAACTTTAAAAAGGTAGGTGAAGAAGTGAGCTCGTCAGTCAAAATTCTCACTTTCTAATGTCCACAATTTTATCGAACATTCAGAATCACATCTGGGGTTAGAAATTGTACACTTGGTATGTCGTTTTTTTTTTTAAATCATAGAAATCAAAAAAACTGCTTGAAGTCTCAAAACATCAGATAACATGATTAGCTTTATTTCTTTATGACTCTACCTGAACAGGAGAGGAACGAATGGGCTTCAGAAAGCTCTTATTTCTCCAGCAGCTTTCATGCAGAATAATATACTTTCATAATGAAATGTAAGATTATAAATTGCCAAATTGATTTTGCATCGGTGGTAAAAAGTCATAAGTGACTAAGTGTCCTAAGGTGACCTAGTATGTTATAGAAATGTGAAACCATAGTATACTGACAGTTTCATTGGTTTAGCAAGAGTTCATATCACTTGGCTGAAATGCATCATTGGTCTTTTTGTCGTTACATCTTATTGCAGCTTTAAAAATAAAGTAGATGACAGTCTTGTGAAATGTTTCCTTTACAGAATCAGGTTCCTGTCCTTGACTTTATTGCGATGCCTACCTTTCCAAAGCAATGTTTACAAACTGCTCCTGCCTTTTAATATATTTTGAATAGTGAAATTTATCTCTCAACTTGATCCTTTCAAGCCAAGAGATGGGAAAACACGAGTGTCCCATCCGGGTGAGGAACACCAAAATGGATGGCATCAAGGAGTTAAGTAGCAGAGTGGATGACGCCTTGACATTTATTGCTGTCTAGTACAAACCAGAATATATAATTTGACTCTTTTATAGCATTAGGAGGGCAATTTAAATGCGTTAGGACTTGAACTATCAGAAGATACTGTCTCCTGTCTCCAGATGTAATTACAAGACAAGACTATTAAAGTAGTCTTATAAATACGAGAGGATCTGAGACTGTGAAAGGCGACAGAAGCAGAAAGAACCACGTACCCAGCGGTGGCAGCTTGTTTTCTGACCGAGCAGTCCCTGTGCAGAATGGGACCCCGGCTCGCTGGCCAGGACACTCTCCTCCAGAACCCACTGGCATCGAGTGAGGTCCCTGAGTTCACCTGTCACCCAACACATGGAGCTAGGGACAAAAATGGCATTTCTACCTCCAGGAACATTCTAGTCCCTTTTGCTTCTACTGCGCTACTGCAAGTTTTCAGATTTCAGCCATTAGTCCTGTTTATTGAGAAGCTACTTACTATGCGGGAGAACACACAATGCTAGGCGACAGTACATTCTAGTCAACCTGGCCCATGCTGGGTTGGTGCTCTCCAAACCCCAGTGGGTAGGACTCCCTAAATGGCAGCTTTCACTTGTTTTCCCAACACCGTTCTTTCAATGATGCTCTGTGTGTGTGTGTGTGTGTGTGTGTGTGCGTGTGTGTGTAAACAGCAAAAGGAATCAAAATTTTGCATGTTAAATTCACAATATTACTGGAAATGAAAGAGAATCCCCAGTTACCTGTTAATATAGTATGTTCCCTGAAAAAATCATGACCCAGGTAGCTGCCAGGTTAAGGAATTATACATAAAAAATGGTAAAAGAGGGGCACCTGGGTGGCTCAGTGGGTTAAGGCCTCTGCCTTCGGCTCGGGTCATGATCCCAGGGTCCTGGGATCGGGCCCCATGTCAGGCTCTCTGCTCGGGGGGGAGCTTGCTTCCTCCTCTCTCTCTCTGCCTGCCTCTCTGCCTACTTGTGATTTCTGTCTGTCAAATAAAAACAAATAAAATCTTAAAAAAAAAAAAGGTAAAAGAATGAGGGAAGAAGGGACTAAGCCCAGCCATTATAAACCACAGGTTGAAGCTGAGCATCTCAGCAGGGGCCAGGTGAAAGCAAGTACCCAGTGCTGATCAGGACACAGGGAGATGGGCACTCACCTGTTGCTCCTGGGCATATAAATTGGTAAAACCTACTGGAGGGCCCTTGGCACTAGGTATATCAACATCTTCTTAAAAGTTTATATTCTCTGATGTGGTCATTTTACTTTCAGGTCCCCACTCCCAAGGAAACACCAGAAATGAGCACAAAGATATATCTACACATGTGTTCACTGCCACATTATTTACACCAGCATGAAGTTGGAAAAAACCTAAATGCACATCCGTGAGAAGCTGGTGCTATCCACTCTGTGCATTAGCATTTATGCTCACATATTTTAATGGCAGGTGAAAGGGCCTGTATACACTGGTAAGAAAAAAGGGCAGAGTTCAAAACTGTGTGTGTGAAAGGTGCCTGGGTGGCTCAGCCGGTTAAGCAGCCCACTCTTGGTTTGATTTCGACTCGGGTCATGATCTCAAGGTGTTGGGATCGAGCCTCATGTTGGGCTCCACACTCAGTGCAGAGTCTGCGTCTACCTCTCCTTCCCCTTCTGCCCCTCCCCTCGGCCTCTCTCTCTCTCTCTCTCAAAAAAAAAAAAAACAAAAACTGCAAATATGATAGAAAGTATCGTAATCTGCCCCCCCTTCCCAATCCTGTGTATTTTTGAAAAATCTTCAAACACAGTGCAATGAAATAAAAAATAAATCACAGCTCATCACTGTTGAAAGTAAGAGTTTGGCCACTTAAAATAAACCCTTTTCATTTTGAAATAATTTTAGAGTTACAGAAGAGTTACAAAGCTTAGGGCACCTGGCTGGCTCAGTCGGTAGAACATGCAATTTTTGATCTTGGGAGCTTAAGTTCAAGCCCCATTTTGGTACAGAGATTGCTTAAAAATAAATCTTAAAAAAAAGGCTAATTTCACCAAGCTTCCCACCATATTAACATCTTATCTAACCATGGACCACTTGTCAAAATTAAAATATTAACATTGGTATAATACAATTAGCTAAACTACAGCCTTTATTTGGATTTCTCCAGGATTTCCACTGATGTCTCTTATCTGTTGTAGGCTCTAATTGAGGATACTGCATTGCATTTCCTTGGTCACTTAGTTTGACAAGATATTGCACACTTTTGCCTTGCCCGCAACTCATAAAATGTCTCTTCATTCCACCAAGCTTTCTTTTAGTTTCAGCTATTTCTGTAAGAAGAGCCATGAAAATATAGAGAAGATGTCCTTTAAGAATAAGTCAAAATAATATCTTTTCCTGATTTTCACATGAATTTCCTTATATCAGAGTTCTTCTTACAGACCTGGACATTTCCCTCTCCCATGGCTCCTGGGTCCTAGACAGCGGGATTCACGCTCCCCTAACAATCAGGCCCTCACTGGCTGGGCAGCCCCATCTCAGACAAGGGACAAGAACTAGTACTAAACAGAATGGAATAGAATATTGAGGTGGGGAGCTGTTATCAGTAACTCCAGTCTTGCTGGAACGACCCCTGGATAAAGACGATTCACTCAATAAACATTTAATTAGCATAGACATAAAACCCTCTTTAGCCTTATGTGCCTGATCTCCTTGTGGTGCAGAGAGGCTGAGTAACAACAAAAAGTCACTTAGCTAATACCGGGCAGGGCAGTGATTCAAACCCCAGATCCTGTGTGACTCTAAAGTTCATGATCTTAATGGTTCTCTCATTGGGCCTTCTTGAGAGATCTTCAGTGAATGGTTGAGCCAAATCATTCCAGTTCTAGCTCTCCAACCATGATCACTCCAACCTCGAGTTGAGATCTGACCCAGCCCTGGCTCTAACTTGATCCTTATAGCTTTCCCTTCCCTTTTATTAAAACTTGCCCTTACCTACCATGTTGTGCTGAATTTATAGCAACCCAGCTGACCCTTCTGTAAGGGGTCATAGCCACGTTCTGTTAAAACTTCTTGGAAATGTGTGCCTCCCCTGCTTGGCAACCACACTGCCTCTTCCCTGACAATGGGGAGCCTCTGGTGTCCTTTGCTGTGTCAGCTAGTGTGATGACCATCTGGCCGTTAAGTGGTTCTAGACCTGCTCCTGGCCCTCTGCTGCCCTCTAGCAGTCACTGGCCCCTCTGCCCCATCAGAAACACAGGACTAGCCTTACCTTTGGGACTCCTGTACATTACTAGTTGGCTAGGTGACCTTAGAGCCAGGCAAAGGGCTCTGGATCCCCTGAGAGAGACACTTGGCAGCAAGTAACTCAAGGGAAATGACTTTCTCATCTTCCTGAAAAATAAAATAAAATAAAAAGCCTAGAGGGACAGAAGGAAGACAGCCTCGTCCTACTCCCTTTCTTTATACTGAGAATCTCTCAAGAGAGGCTGTTCCCAAAATGGCACCATGGAAGACGTGGGAGAACCCTAGACTAGTGTCTCCCAGCTTACAAAGGACGGAGGAAGTGACAAGCCTTAGGGGAATGACTATGTCAGTGACTTGGCCCAGTACAGACTTTCTAAACTCCTCTAGTCACTACAGGAGTGACCTCAGGAACTACCAGCTGCGCACAGGTGGCAGAAGCCTTTGATGACTGGTTTCTTCTTCCCTAGAGTCATTTAGCAGCAGGAGGGGGTGCAGGGTGGACGGGGTGCGGGGTGGAGGGAGCAGCTGTTTATTCTTGTGACACTTCCCACTACCGAAGACAGCTCTTTGATTGATCCCCACTCAGAAGATCTAGCTCGTTCTCTGGGGACAGAAACTGAGGATAGTTGGGTTGTGCAATTTCCTCTGGGTCACACACTGGACCCTCAGGGGAAAAAAAACAACTTTCCCCACTGCTGTCTGTCTCTCCAGGTGAAAGGGGGGGGGACCCCAGAAGCACAACCACCACCACCCGGTCCACCTACCCCACCCACCCTTCTAGAAACTGTGACTGTATCCGTTTATGCGCTTGGCCCTTACTACAACACGATGAGCTGCTTCTCTCATTCATCAGAAAGACAGGGAAAGTAGAGATCTAAGAGCAGAAGTCTCTAGCCCAAGGTCACAGAGAGGCAGAGCCAGGATTTGAATTCAAAGACCCATTAGGATTAAAAACAGACTTCAGAAAAGAAGCCTTACAATCCCCGCCCAAGAATCCCTTGCCAACACACACACACACACACACACACACACACACACACACCCCATGCCAGTGACTGTTTATCTTTTCCAGCAAAGAGCAATTTAATCTCCTTTTAGGAAACACAATCTGACCCATTTAGTCAGGGAGAGGAGACAGGCTGAGAATAGACAAGCAAGTGAAAGTAAAAATCAGACTTGCAGAAAACAGGAAGTAGAGAGAGCAGGCTGGGACCTCTGATCACAGAGATACAGGACAAGGACCATCTCAGGCACTGCTCCTCCATCTGTGAGACATTTCGAAGCAAGAGTTTAAAGAAAGAATGATCTAAATCATGTCATCTCTAGAACCACAGCCCATCCTGAAATAGGGGCTAGGGCTTACCTGATGACCAGGATGACAGAGAAAAGGAATTGTTGCCTCTTCCCCTCTAGCCTTCCCTGAATTCCAGCATTAGTCAAGGCTGGGAATCTAACACAGGAGGGGGAAAACTAGAAGAATCTCAAGGAGGGGGGCTGTATACCAGCCAGCAGGGTCAAAGGCCTGGGGGACCACCCTGAACAGCATGGGAACAACTGGAACTCAACAGCTGGTTGGGCCAAGGCTTCCCAGGCCTGGGCTGGGCAGTGGCCCAAGCCTGCTGTTTATTTGCATTGCAAGAGCATATCATCCTCAAGCTGGATCTCCCAAAGATGATAATATCAGCTCCTACTGAATTATGAAAAAGGAAGAAGCCAAATAAGTAGATGACCCTAGGCCTTCCTTGACTACCACAGGTAGAATTTCAGTGCTGACGGACACTGACAAATGCCACGTTTGGGTGGGGGGACAGGGTCCTGAGATGCTATGCTTGGTCACCCTGTGTCCTATGAACCACCCAAGAACATTATCTTTTTAAAAGAGAGAAATTGCCTGGAAGTTGTGATGATTCTAAATTTGGGGATCACCGTCAGATACCAGTGGGTTTTACACGGCATTTACATATGAAGGCATTCTTAATGAAAAATGTATTCTATACTTTTTAGCATAACACTGGCTGAAAAATATTCCACTCTGTGTGCTGGTACAGGGCTGCAATTGAAATTCCAGTCGCTTTTAGAAAATGCTCGACATTTTTGAAGCTATTTCCTTCCAATGAGTTTATCTCACAATATATAGAACCCAACTGGCCACTTTAAATGACTCTCAAAGGCAATTGTATATCAAACTCCTCCATAACGGATTTTTAAAAATTGTTAAAGAAACTCATCAATCCTCAGGAATCATTTTAAAGTAAAAATGATTCACTCATAACTATAAGCTGATGCAGCCCCTGCTCCCACTCCAGAAGCCATGACCGTGAATAACTCCAATTCATCCCCAATTCTGGAAGTGCTAATTACCTCCAGGGGTGCTACATGGGCAGCTGAAAAGCCGGATGACCACAAGCAATTAGCCAATCAATTTGGCTTGAAATCGCCCCAACACAATTGGCAGAAAGCCATATGCGGGGTGTAAATGGTAGTCACCTATTTGAGAGGAAACAAAGGCTTTAGCGTCCCACGCTGCATTAATAACCTGCCATGGTGCCCCAAATTACCACCATTCTAATCACATGTTGGGATTTAGGCCCTGCTCAAAAAGCAAATAGATGACTCGTTGTCAAAAACACGTTAGCCCGTTAGGACCCATTACCACACTTGGTAGCTCTCACCTAGGCAAACTGAGGGCAGGGGTCCATGGGAATGGGAAGAAGGAGAAAGCGCAGTGTGGGGAAAAGTGGCAAAGAAAGGGGTATCTGTGGAACAAGAGGTAGGGGGGAGGTAGGGAGGGCGAGCAGAACCGAAACCCTTCTGATTCCCATATTTCTGAGAGGGGAAGAGAAAGGGGGCTGCCACAAATTATAGTCTCGCCAGTCTCCTGTCAATCCCCAAGCAAGAGTTCGGGACACATCATCAAGCCAAAGATCTGTGAGCATTCCAAAACTGCAGCCGATGGGGCGCCTGGGCGGCTCAGTGCGTTAAAGCCTCTGCCTTCGGCTCAGGTCATGATCCCAGGGTCCTGGGATCAAGCCCCACATCAGGCTCTCCGCTCAGTGGGGAGCCTGCTTCCTCCTCTCTCTCTGCCTGCCTCTCTGCCTACTTGAGAGCTCTGTCAAATAAATAAATAAAATATTTTTAAAAAACAACGCAGCGGCAATTACAAGAAGCTGGCACAGTTTTCTAAGAAGAGTCATGCTGGATCACCCTCATTTCCTTTTATGATGGGAGTGTTGGGCTGAATACCAGAGGAATACAGTGGACACACTACTTCTGGGTTCTGAGAGGGCCTAGGACAGAGTGAGCAGTCATGTCCGAGACAGGCTGCCCTGAACTGTGACAAATCCCACCAGCTGCCTCCTTCACTGTGGTGACAGCTATCCCCAAAGGCGCTGGCTAATAGATGAATGGCAATCTGAAAGGAAGTCTCTGATGGGGAACCTATGTGATCTGCCCTGCTCGGCATTTTTATCATGGATCGGAATAACGGCATAGGTGGGACACTGATCGAATTTACAAATTGCGTGAAGCTACAAGGAACATATAACCCATTTTGAAATCCTGGTGATCTCAAGAGGCTAGCATCTTGGCTTGAATTGAATAAGATGTCCTATTCATAGGAGACTGACACCCCCAAATGGGATGAAGGCTGGTGACAACAGTTTGGAGAATTCTGCCCGACTTTTTAAGTTCAACACGCACAGACTCAACAGAGAGGGCGTTGGGTGGGCGGCCTCCCTGAAAGTATGACTACAGGCCAAGACCACTTCCCGGTGCTCCGTGGTGGGCAACTCTGGGGGCCAAAATTTAGGGAGATAATCACCAAAGCTCAGCCATGTGAGAGCAACCAGTCTGAAGAGTGACACGGAGGTTGAGTCAAGTCCAACAAATGCAAGAACTGGCACTGAAAGCTGACCAAAAATTAACTGGGCTCCCCCGCAGGGGGTAGGTTTTCCACCAGAAGCAGTTTTCCCTCCAAGACCAAATGGTCGCTCTCTCAGAATAGGTTGTATGGAGAACTCACACAGAGCTAGGAGGGCTGCGTTCAATGACCGGTACAGCTCCCTGACAGCTCTGAGACACTGTGGCGTGAGGGAACCACCTGCCTAATTCATAGAACTGAAAAAGGACAGAGAACTGAAGCCAAGCCTCTGGGCAGTGAATGACCACATGAAAAGAAATATTCGGCACCAGGCAGAGTGACAAGGGAAGTAGGAGACAATCCCACTCCTTTCTTTCTCCAGACTCCTAAGCTGTAGGGGTCTTGTTTGCAGGGACAGCTTGGGAGTTTACATAAACTTCACTTGGATGGCTGAGATGTTTGTGATGAAGACAGGGGTGAAGGGAGTCAAATGGTGATGTGTAAACAACTTATTTCCCTGCCTTCTGTGAAAACAGAATTTCATGTTTTCCTATAGGGAGAGTGATTTATATGGACAGGACCGAAAAAACAAACAACGACCTAACCCACTTTAAAGGGACGATTTGTGAAATAATAATTGAAACTCAATCGACTACCAAGCATTTCTTCTGTGTGCCTTTAATTAAGACATAAAAATAACACAGAGCATGTTCATAGACAGACTGACCTACATTTTTGAGGACTACATCCGAAGACTACTATGTGCATGTCTGAAAAGGCCCAGCAGTGCCCGGCATACAGCAGTCACCCGTTAAATCACTGTTGGCTGGCTAATGACAACAGAAAAATCAAGTTTTGGAGGCATCTGACCAAAAATGCCCTCCAGATTTGAGCCTGCAGTCTGACAGCAAGGCGTAGGTCTTCTGCCAAGACAGCAGAGCAGGGCAGAGCCGAGAGAGAGCTTAGTGTTCCTCGGCTTCTGGGGTGCCAGAAAGGAGAGCAGCAGAGAGCATGATACTGGCCTACGGCCCCTGGAAGCCTTGCCCTGGACCCAGTGTTCCAACTTCTAGGAGGTTCTGCTCCAGGCCCATGAAAAGATGTGAGTAAAGATAGTCCCTTTGGCATCACAAGTTAAGAGAGAAGGAAAAAAAAAAGCACACACGTAGCTGGTGTGCAGAGAAGGGAGTGGATGGGTGGAATATTATGCAGCTGTTTTCAAAAAGGAAAATGACTTCAAGTACATGTTTTGAAAGACGCCAAAGATATATGAAGAGGAAAGGTATGTTGGCCAAACAGTATGGGTCCATTTACGCAGAAGGGAACGCCGCGTGTGTGAGCTCACAGTGACCGTGTGTTCACTGTGTACACAAACGTACAGGGAAGGTCTGGAAGGAGACACGCATCAAACTACAGTGTTTGCAGTCGGCAAAGTTCATCAGACTGAGGGGGAGGGATATAAATGTATATATGATTTCTTTTTTTTTTTTTTACATTAAGCATGTTTAACTACTGTATGCGTTTTCCCAGATCAGCAAAATTACCTTTGTAGTTTGGAAAAATATTAAAAATTTTCTGAAAAAGGAATAAATCCCTACCGTCTCCCCTGGTCCCCCAGCTTCCCTGGGGAGGACCGGACCGATGGAGTCCAGCCAGGCCTGCGTAGCTTCCCTGCCTTACCCAAGCAAGGCATTCCCAGTCTCTCTCTCTCGGGGTGGGGGGGTGGTTAGAGAGGAGACTGGTTCTCAGGGTCGTCCATAGCCCTACATGGAAGGATGGTTTATAAAGAAGTAATTTTTCTCAGAAGGTCAAAACCCTGGGAAAAGCAACCACCCTCACAAAGGCTTCTCATGAGAACCAGCACAGGGCTCACTCATGAATTCCCATAACATACCCACCGAAATGCTTGATACTGTCAAGGTGGTATTTCTGATGGAGAAAACCCCACACTCGAGGCAAATGGGAACTCAGTAAAATGAAGGGGCTGATTCACATAAGCCTCCAGGAAACAAAGCCTTGATACCCACGTCCTTTTCTATCAAACCCTCCCAGACGACATGAGCACACATGTACACGTATGTACACACACACACACACACACACACACATACACACACACTATTTAGGAAAAGAAAATCAGGTGACCTCGAATAACGGGATTCGAGCCCCAAAGCACCCCGGGAAATCACTGTGGTCAACTCTTTGGTTCGTCACCAAACCATTTCTATGGTATGAAAAGAACACTTTATGAAAGAAAGGCGAATGTGCAAAAGCCCCTCATGGACCACAGTCCTCCTCATCAGCACGAGGATTGGAGCCAGCTCACAGAACAAGAAGAGAACTGCCACTCACCAGCAGGGGACTCCAGGCCGGAGGTGACTTTGCCTTCCAGGGGACATGGGACAATGTCCGATGATATTTTGGGTTATCATGACGAGGGACAGGGGGAGGTAAGGCCAGAAGCACCGCTGAACATTCTATGATACACAGGACAGACAGTCCCCCACCATCACCCCAGGAGGGGGCACTAAGACCTATCCAGCCCCAAACATCAGTATTTGTCGAGGTTGAGAAACTGCTTTGCGGCAAGTCACTTCACATCACTCTGTCCTCAGTTTTCTGACCTGGAAAATAGCCACCCTGTGTCTCATGGAAGTCAAAATGTTTTAAAGTGTACATGTAGGATTATCTGATCCTGGGGTCATTTTATTACCTCAAGCTTATCATGCCTGGGAACTGCTCATTTTCAGCTTCAAACTCAGCTAAATATACTAAATTTCAAATTATTTATATAAATCCAAATTATGTTTTAAAGTAATTTAGGGGGCACCTGCGTGGCTCAATCATTAGGCGTCTGCCTTCGGCTCGGGTCATGATCCCAGGGTCCCAGGATCAAGCCCTGCATCGGGCTCCCTGCTAGCAGGAAGCCTGCTTCTCCCTCTCCCACTTCCCGTGCTTGTGTTCCTTCTCTCTCTCTCTCTCTCTCTGTCAAATAAAGAAATAAAAATATTTTTTAAGAAAGTAAAATAAAGGGCACCTGGGTGGCTCAGTTGGTTGGGCGACTGCCTTCAGCTCAGGTCATGATCCCAGAGCCCCAGGATCAAGTCCCACATTGGGCTCCCTGCTCAGTGAGGAGTCTGCTTCTCCCTCCGACCCTCTCTCCTCTCATGCTCACACACATACTCTCTCTCTCTCTGAAATAAATAAAATCTTTTAAAAATAATAAAATAAAATAATTTAGGAAAGAGCCATGGGTGGGGGGCTTCCTGGTGAAGGTGGTCCCTGAGGCAAAAGACACCACGGAACCAGAGGCTGAGACCAGGCTCTCAAGTAAGTGTATCTGGGGTTCGAATCCCAGCTCGGGCATGTCATAGCTTTGTGTTCATGAGCAAACGTGGTATCTGTAAACACAAACTGAACCAAACATCTGTAGTAATGGTGCCTACGTTTCATATGGTTGCTGTGAGGATTCAAAGAGTTAATGCATATAATGAGCTGAGAGCAGTGCTTGGTGGACGGTAAATGCTTAGTAAATATTGGCTAGTATTCTGTTTTTAATGAAGCAGACCCGAGGTACGCAGACGAGGGGAACCTAGTCCAGTGGAGAGGGTGATGAGGGAAAGTTTCCTGAACAAGTGGTACCTGAGGTACTTCGTAAAAACTAGAAAGATGAGAGTACCTGGGTGGCTCAGTTAGTTAAGCATCCAGCTCTTGATTTTGGCTCAGATCATGATCTCGGGGTCGTGGGATCAAGCGCTGTGTCAGACGGAGCCTGCTTGAGATTCTCTCTCTCCGTCTCCGCCTGCTTGTCCCTGCTGGCTCACTTGTTCTCTCCCTATCTCTCTCTCTCTCTCTAAAAAAAACAAAAACAAAAACAAAACAAAACACTGATGGGCCCTACAGGTAGGGCATAAAACTGGAGGTAGAGAGACAGTAGAAAGCAGGTAAAAAGGCCATGCTAGAGTTGAGAGTTGAAACCAGGGCAGTGGTTTTAAGGAGGGAAAAGAGGTATAAACAGTAGGACTTGGCCGTGACTGGTGTGGGAGAAGAGAAATCAGGAAAGGGTGGGCAGACGGTAGTACATGAACAAACTGATCACCCTCTCTGAGCTTCAGTTTTCCCCATTCATAAAATGGAGTAGTACCCTCTACTTAACAGGATTACTATAAGTATTAGATCAATTTTATTCTAAAACCCCTGGCATAGTGGCACATAGTAGACAATAAATGGAAATTCTATTATTGTAATTCTTCTTTTTTAAGATTTTATTTATTTGACAGTGAGGGACAGCAAGAGCAGGAACACGAGCAAGGGGAGTGGGAGAGGGAAAGCAGGCTTCCCGCCAAGCAGAGAGCCCAGTGCAGGGCTCGATCCCAGGACCCTGAGATCATGACCTGAGCCGAAGGCAGAGACTTTAACCCACTGAGCCACCCAGGCACCACTATTACTGTAACTCTTATTTTTTTTTAAAGATTTTATTTATTTACTTGACAGAGAGAGATCACAAGTAGGCAGAGAGGTAGGCAGAGAGAGAAGGGGAAGCAGGCTCCCCGCAGAGCGAAGAGCCCGATGTGGGGTTCAATCCTAGGATCCTGGGATCATGACCTGAGCCGAAGGCAGAGGCTTTAACCCACTGAGCCACCCAGGCGCCCCACTGTAACTCTTATTAACAATAATTACAACAACCCTGAAAGGGGCCCTTAGATAAGAGCTAGCCCCGGAGGCTTGCAGTTAGGAAGCGACTTGCCCAATGCTACACTATTTGCTTAGTGTGGGAGCCATGAATAAAAACTGTATCTTCTGCCTCCTCTTTTTCCCACTGTACTGTCCTAGTGATTGGCTGGAGGATGCTCCCCTCCCAGAGATGAAGGTGAGACACCCACGTCGTCCCAGTCTTCTCCCACGGTCAGGAGCAGATTCTAAAGCAGTCTGGTGGATCACTTCCTTCTACTCACCATACTTAGTCTGATAGGTTGACTTCCGCCTCTCTTTATTAAAATGGAAAGCTCAGTATACATAACCAAGTGAATCAACCTTGCAATATCTGCAGATGTTGGGATTTTAACTGTATCACTTCCCAAGAGAAGGAAATAGTCTCCACTATCATCAGAACCAACACAGCTGGGCTCCGGCACAGTGCCCCTCCCAGCGTGGCGGGTCTATGGCTCGCTCTTGCTATTCGATCTCTTTAAAGCCTATTTATCACACTTGGTAGGCAAACATACGAGCGAAACTTCTAATTCTGCAGACCAAGCCCCAGGCCTGCTTAAAAGCAACACAGGTAAGGACGAAATAACCCCATTTGGGAAAGGAGGTGGAAGACCATACCCTAGACCGTAGCTCTTGGGCGCCTGGGTGGCTCAGTGGGTTAAGCATCTGCCTTCCCTCAGGTCATGATCCCAGGGTCCTGGGATCAAGCCCCGCATTGGGCTCCCTGCTCGGCGGGAGGCTTGCTTCTCCCTCTCCCACTCCCCCTGCTTCTGTTCCCTCTCTCGCTGTTTCTCTCTCTGTCAGATAAATAAATAAATAAACTCTTTAAAAAAAATAGTAGTTCTTCCCTCAAGCCAAGTAGGCATCTGGCTGGTAGCAGGGTATACCCGTGGTCAGTACCCAGATGGATATTATTACCTCTGAGAATCCAAACGTTAGCATGCTTAAAATAACTGAGGCTACTTCTTTGAGTCCATTAAATAATCACAAATTAAAATCTACTTGTTCAGACTAGGATTCTTCATAGAAGCAGATTAAAGCTGAAGAGATTAGCTACGTCGTGGTTCTTAAGTATTTGGGAAGTTGGAGGGCATAGACTCCTTTACGAATCTGATTTTTTTTAAGATTTTATTTTCTTATTTGACAGAGATCACAAGTAGGCAGAGAGGCAGGCAGAGAGAGAGAGGAAGGGAAGCAGGCTCCCCGCTGAGCAGAGAGCCCGATGTGGGACTCGATCCCAGGACCCTGAGATCATGACCTGAGCCAAAGGCAGAGGCTTTAAACCACTGAGTCACCCAGGCGCACCTACAAATCTGATTTGAGCTATGTGCTCTCTTTAGGAAAGAAGGCACAAATACCAAGAGTTTTACAAACAATGACAGAGGACCCACTGCAACCCATCCATAGACCCCAGATGAAGCTGATGTGCTAGTCTACTCACCTCTTCGGTCCAAGAAACTGCGCTTCCAAAAGTTCAATTTTCCCAAACTCCATTAAGAAGTTAGCCCTATATTTTAAGATTGAATTACACATAATGACCCTAATTGCTAATACCCCATCCGTAAGTGTGTGTATAGTGCTGTTTAGTGTAATATGCATTTTTTAAAGATTTTATTTTTAAGTCATCTCTGCACCCAACATGGGGCTCGAACTCACCACCCCAAGATGAAGAGTCGCTCGCTCTACCAACTAAGCCAGCCAGGCACCCCAATATGTAATTTTGTGTACACATGTTCATATTCTCACACCTAAGAGAGATTGGACATTATTAGTAGCTCCATTTTAAAGAAGAGAAACCTAAGGGTTAGAGGAATTGCATCAAGTCTCACAAACAGCCACTGAGAATCAACTGTGTGTATCCACCTTCCAACGCTGACACTGGGTAGGGACCGAGAGGAGCTCAAACCAGACCCTGGAGGGATTCCAGTCCAGTGAAGGAGACAGACATCCCCCCTACCCCCCCCCCCGCCTCAACTAAAGCACATTATTTCTAGTGTGGTGGGTCCTAGGGCAGAGGGAGACAGCGTGGAGCTGGAGGCAAGTGGCACAGAGCAGCTTGGTAGGGAAACCTAGCCTCACTGGCAGGCTTGGGAAGAGATCCTGAGGAGCTCAGAGGGCTGGCTGCAGGTCCCAGGTCTAGAGAATAACCACGCTGGACCTGGGATCTACGTGTTGAGCTTCCCAAGGGTCTTGCAGTTAGAAGAGACTGGCAAAATCCCTCCTGGGAGCCCAGCTTCTGTCTCATCAGGAATAAAACCACCTAGCTCTTTAATTTTCCATAAATGTCACTCTCTGTTAGCATATACTCAATACATGCAAATTTGCTTGAGCACATGAAAATTACTTAGCCGTGACTCAACTTAAACATGACATCAGGGGCGCCTGGGTGGCTCAGTGGGTTAAAGCCTCTGTCTTCGGCTCAGGTCATGATCTCAGCATCCTGGGATGGAGCCCTGCATCGGGCTCTCTGCTCGGCAGGGAGCCTGCTTCCTCCTCTCTCTCTGCCTGCCTCTCTGCCTACTTGTGATCTGTCTGTCCAGTAAATAAAATCTTTAAAGAAAAAAACATGACATCATGCGCTGGACGAATGGGCAGCCTTTCCGACTGGTGGCCATGTTACCCTACTCGGATGTTCTCTCTCCACACTTCTCAATTTTCTAATCTTGCTTCCTTTGTGTTCCGCTTTGGCCGTAGGTATTTATCTCTTTCCTTTCCTGCTATGCTGGTGAGCGGGGCCTCTGAATGGCTTGGTAGGAAAAAAAGGAAAAAGGAAACAAAAGTGATTCTCAGAGAGAGCATACAACTTATTTTAAGGACAAAGGCACACGTCTACAGTTTCGCCATCTGTACTAACGACGTGTGGAAAATGAGTAAGAAGTGTGCAGTGGGGGTTGGTAAGAGCTACGTGGACTGGCACAGAAAGGACTGCTTGGGAGAGCTAGATTTTACGTGTTTTTCTTCCTGTCCTCTCCTCTCGCTGACCTCCCCAATGCCAGCAGCCCGCTCCTCGATGCCATCCCATCCCCAGATAGGTCCTGAGCATCTTTAAAGCGAGATGAATTCTTTCTCTTTTCAAAGTCTCTGGAGTTATTTGATTAGCATTGCATTTAACAGGATTCGCAGTGCTCATGTTTTACTTGCATTTGAGCACTTTTTCGGTTGAAAATGATCTTAAGTTTGTGAGATCCTTTAATTTTTTTTTAAAAATTTTATTTTTAAGTAATCTCAAAACCCAGTGTGGGGCTCGAATCCATGACCCCGAAACCGAAAGTTGCATGCTCTACCAACTAAGCCAGCCAGGTGCCCTGAATCCTTTAATTTTTGAATGACCTCTGGAGGACAAAATTTTCTGGGTGATATATCAGGGTATAATGTAAAGTGGAGAAGAATTTTGACTCCTAAAATTGACTTTCATGTAATTTTTCAGGATCCTATCTGTCTCATCAGGTCAGGCCTACCTCCTGAGGGCCTAAGTAATAGCACTACACTCCATGATAATAATAAAAACCCTTACCTCTGTGTGATGACTAAAGCATCATCTGATTTGGGTTCTATAACAATCTGAGATACAGGCAAGACTAATATTATCCCCATTCTACAGATGAAGCAAGGGAGGCTCAGACAGGTTAAGTGGTTAGTTCAAGGTCGCATAGCTTCCAAACGACAGAAACGGGCCAATAAATCAAAGGTAAAAGTTTTTCACACATGCTTAAACCCCTAGGATAAAAAATATCACAGCTCTCTCACCTTGACTTAAAAGTGCTAACAACGGTTTGTGAAAAATGAAAAGCCTTGAAGGAAGGCAGAATAAAAATCTGAGAGACAATCACGGATCTTTTATCTTCCAGACTTCAAGCCCAATCAAGTTCTTCAAAGAAAACCCAATAAAGCCCAGACATTTTCATCATAACAAAATAAATAATTCAGTCAGGCTGTAGAGGACTCCTGCATCATGATTGGCTATTTGATATATTTGTGACTTAGCCGCCACTAAACTGATTAAAGCTAACCTCGTTGACACAGTTATGTCGACAGAGACTTTGACACTGACAGTTATGAATGGAAAGTGTAAATAACGATAAATAACCTGGAGCTTCCACATTTATTCCTAATGGAGGATTTAGCACTTCCAAAAGTCAAACTCCTGATAGGCTAAAAATTACAGCCTTTTGGTCTATCTGGCGCCAAAGAAACTGTTGAGATTCATCACTCTCCTCTCTTTAGGAAGATATCCACGGAGCCTTGGGTTCTTCCAGGCAGACAGGCAAGTCTGATTTAAAAAAAAAAAAAAAACTCGGACTCTTTGAGCTGCAAGCAGCTGTAAAAATTATCTGGCCTAACCTTCCATTTTATATATGAGAAAACTAAAGCCCAGAAGAACGAAATTAATTGTGTAAGGTCGTCTAATGAGTCATGCTGGAGTCAGAGCTATAAGCCGTATCTTCTTACTCCTAGTCCAATGTTCTTGTCACTAGACCACACAACAGGGAAAACCTCCACCCAGCAGGTGCAGGCGTCCTCTCTGTGTGCATCTGTCTCTCTGTCTCTGTCTCTGTCTCTCTCCTCCCCCATCTTGCTCTCTCACGCGCACACACACAAAGTCAATTCTGAATTAGAATGGACCTAGAAAGATAAGTGAAGCCATATTTTCTGTGCTGTATTACTATTGGTCTCAACAGAAACAGATCTGAGGAGGATTCTCAGATTTAAAATAATATGCAATTTTTCAAGTTCAAGTCCATCTCGTGATCACAAAGCCATGCCTTATTCGAAGGCACACCTGAAAATAACTAAAGGAAACATGACTATGGTCATCTCTGAATGTTAAGATTCAGGGTGATATTTATATTCTGTTTTATTTACCAGTATTTCCTTATTTCTCTTCCAAAATTAACACCTATTATCTGTGTAGTGAAGTGTCACCAGGATAACAGAAAAGGGATAATACTCGAAATGTTATAGTAAAATATTCAGACATATTAAATTCTTGCATTTTTTCAAGCTCCAAAATAACGTCACAACATGAACTCATGATAACTAAGCTTATAACATAAAACCTGTTCAAACAGAATATCCCTCCTGGAAAACTAAAAGGACATTGAACCTGAGAATTATCCCCTTTCCATGTGCATATGTGGCCTATAGATTAGGTAGCCCGATTTATTAAGTTACTTTCCCCAGATGAACTCTCATTCCAATTCCAGAACAGCTAACTCAACAAATAGGATGTTTTCCTGGAACATCCTCACTAATCTTAATTGAAGAAGGAAAAGATCTTATAAGTTAGTGAAGTGTGATTTACAACTACTTTTCAAAAATAACAAACACTGGCTCACATTTATTGAACACTTGTTATGTACCAGCCATTCTAAGTTAAGTTGCACATGGGTCATATCATTTCTTTCTCATAACTGTGTATAGTTAGGTAGGTCCTATTATTTATTGTCCCTGTTTTATTTTTTTTTTAAGATTTATTTATCTGAGAGAGAGCGCGAGGACATGTTGGGACTGCAGAGGGAGGGGAGAGAAACTCAAGCAGACTCTGTGCTGAGCGTGGAGCCCAACTCGGGGCTCGATCCCATGACCCTAAGATCATGAGCAGAGCCAAAATTAAGAGCCAGGGTCTTAATGGACTGTACCACTCAGGCACTCCTATTGTCCCTGCTTTAGAGATGAGGAAACTGAGGCTTAGAGAGGTTAAGTGGACCTCCTCTAGGTTACAAGATTCAAGCTCAAGTCAATTTATTCTGGAATCTATTCTCTTAAACATGACACTACCTTTTATTATTTTTCCATACCTGGAGTAATTCAAACTCACTAATAAAGTGTTTCCAAGTAGAGGTTCCATTAGGCTTGCTTTAATAAGCAAAACTCGTTATAATTAGCTAATTAATGGGCTTGTTCAAGTCTTTCAAGCAAGTTAAACATGGCTCCCTGCAAATCTTATATACACTATTAATTTGTTTATTGGATTCTTTCTTCATAAATGGGATGAAAGTAAACTTCAGTCCAAGTCAAATTATCACAATATTCAAATTAACAGAGCCAGAGTTAATGAGAGTTCAGTCTAGATCATTAATTTTTACAAAATATTTACCTCCTGCCTTGAGTTCACTTCTGCCATTTCAGCATTTATGGCCTGTATGTGTGTTTGCGCTATTATGGTTTTCCCATAAAGAGCTTCAAAATAAGAAGAAAAAGGCCAACTATGGTCCGGCTTAGTTGTGAGACATTTCTAACATAGTCTCTAAGGAACTGCGCTTTCATAATTTGGTAAAAGCCAAGTCTGATGCCAAGCAAATATATGATAGAAGAAAACACTCAAGTTGACATATATAATGAACACTTCCATTCAGTGTTCTTAAACAGTCATCGCTCTCTCTTTTTCTAAAGTAAGCTCTGTGTCCAAGGTGGGGCTTGAATTCACGACCCGAGATGAAGAGTCTCATGCTCTCTTAGCTGACCTAGCCGAGCTCCCCAGTCATCTCTCTCTCTCTTAAGCAAAGTTTGATATTCCAAAATTTTGGTGCTTGAATGAGTGCCACTCCACTGCACTCCCCAAAACAAATAAGCTGTCTAGTCAGCCTCAGTGTCCTATGTACACCACACAGCTCAAGTTCCTGACCAGTTACTGGCTCCGAATCTTGAGTCCTTCGGGTCCCTGGCCCAAACCCTCCCCTGCCTACATACCTACACTAGAGAAAGTAAGAATCGGGCCACCAACTTCCAACTTGGAAAATGCATGAAAATATAATCATTGCATGCAAAGCACAGTGAAATCCCTTGAGGAAAATGGCAGTGTATACAAACCAGAACTTACTATGTCTTGTAAATACTGAATATGTCTATTACTATCTTCATATGCCTAGTAGAGCATGGGTATACGCCAAGAATTAACGTTTAAGGGGTCTGGTTCAGTGTTACCCTAAATGGATTTCATCAGCAAGGAAGTGACAGACCCAGATGTTCCTCTAATATTGTGGTGCCCGCATTTTAAGTAGGCCAAGAAAGAGAGGCCCTGTGTGGTATGGCTAACTACTTATGGGAATAATTTCACTATACTACTATAGCAAATTTATTTCAGTTCCAGATATCACTTTCCCCATTAACTCGGGAGACCAAAAGAGCATAACCACTTTCCTTTCATCCCTGTCAAACCCAGCAAGTTTCTCAGGAAGCAAATACTATTTAAATCATTTTCATAATTCCAAAATGCCTGTAACACAAGTCCAGGGTCTAATTATGCCACTTAAATTTGTTGAAGATGTTTGGGTTTTTCTTTTTTTAATTTCAATAACGAAAGAGCCCAAGGGTTTAAAGCCCTAATAATCTAATAAACTTTGCTAAGTGAACATTGTAACAGATACGCCTGGATGGGATTTTGTAAATACCAGACAATTTCCCCTGATCTTTATCAGGGAAAAGAAGTCTAAATCTTTGGCAGGAAGAAATTAAATGTAGTGCAAAATAATAACATCTGGCCAGATCGTGTTTGTCAGAGTAGCAGCCCCTTTCCATGTCAGGCTGAACAGTACTAAAATGAACTCTGAAGGGTGTGTGTGTGATTCCGTATGAGGCAATAGGAAAAGGTGCCACATGCCACAGAACATCAGGGTACAGTTAACCCGCCCTAGTATGTCCCTACAGAGAACTGCTTCACAGCAGTGGAATTTGTAGCCTTCTGCCAAATAAAATTGGGGGGCCGTTCTTGGGGTATTTTATTTCTCCATTACTGTACAGATTCCAACAGCACTTTCTATTTTTCAAACTATGATCATGATCATTTTTTAAGGTTGGGGGGGTTGGCGCTGGGAGAGGGAGAGAGAGAATCCCAAGCAGGCTCCACACCCAGCACGGAGTTTGACGCAAGGCTCAATGTGGGGCTCCATCTCACAGCCCTGAGATCACGACCCAAGCTAAAATCAAGAGTTGGATGCTTAACCGACTGAGCCACCCAGGCGCCCTGATCACGATCATTTTTATGAGTTGCTAAGGCTTATTTTTGTCTTCTAAGGCCAAGGAAGACAGTGTGGTTCAATGACTTTGAAGTTAGAAACTTAATGCTGCCACTTACTGATTATGTGGCCTAAGGCGGATTGCTTAATAGCTCTTAACTCCAGTTTCCATTTCTTGTAAAATTGCAATAGTCATACCTAACAGTATCATTACTGTTATCAAGATTAATCAAACCTAACACACAGTAGACATTCAGTAAGCTAACCTCGCTTCTCCTGCATGGAAATGACTCAGATGAGCTCAAGTATCTAACTTCACCAACTTTCCAGAGGCCTCTGAACTTCAAGAAGGCTTGAGTTATAAAAGCATACACTATCTTCCCCTCCCATCAAAACAAAAACAAAACTCTGCAAGGTTATATCTGAAATAATACATGCATCATTTAAACATCTTCTCCTACTATAAGCCATCTCAACCATCTGACAGAGCTTGCCAGAAAGAACACTTTGTTTTTCTACTAATGATTACTTTGATGGATGAGATATTTTAATTATTTTTCTTGCCTCTCTGATTTTTTTTAATCTGGCCTTTAGAGAGGGGAGATTATGGTCATCTCATGGTTTAAAAAAAAAAAAAAGCTGTTCCAATAAACAACTCTTACCAGAATGTGTACCACAAAACTGTGCTAAACCACTGATTTATCTGTTTCAAATATTAATTGCTAGAAAGAGTACTGCTTTTCTAGTCCCCAAGGAATAGGAGTGTGAACAGAAGGCTTTTGGGTTTTCCCCCACCTACTACTCTATTGGACAGGAACAGACACTTTGGCCTCACTGAATGGGTTTCGTTAGTTATCCTTCAAGGGCGGGGGCATGTGGAAGTAAACACATACTACATCAAAGAGTAGTTCCAGAGCCCATTTCCCCAGCTGGGAAGGTGGGATGGATGCCCAGAATCCATGCTCTAGGCAGAGACTGATGGCAGGCAACATTTCACCACCCTCTGAGCACCTCTCCAACTACCAGAGCACAGACTCCAGTGTACTTCTAGACCAAGACTACTTCCTACTAAGTGGCCAGAAAGGTCTCAGATCCAGGGGAAGGAAAGGCAATGCTGTTTTCAGTACAGTAAACACGAACTTATTCAGATTAATAGTCAGTGTCAGGAGATAGCTGAATAACAACAAAAATAATCCTTTAAATGTGGAAGGCATTTTCATATACCTTACCTCTTCTGATCCGTAAAAGCTCTGGCAGGTTGGCAGGTCAGGTGTTATCTTGCGCATACAAAAACAAACTCAGACACTAAATTACTTACCAATTTTCACATAGTTAGTGTCAGAACAGGAAATAGAGTACATCTTTGATTCATGCCAAAGCTGCTACCAATTGATAAATAATCAAAGAATATATTGGAAACCAAAGGAAGACATTGATAAATTGACTGAAGGTATTTTTAAACCCCCATAAAAAATGAGAAATCCAATAAACAAATCAGTAAATGCAATTAATAACACATAAAATGGGTTAGCATCCTGAATATATAAAGAGCTCTTACAAATCAATACGAAAATGGCATCTCAATAAGAAATAATGAATAGCTAATTTTTTTAATGATAAAAGAATATTAACAACAAAACTCACAAAATAAAAAGTGCATATGATCATCAAATCTCCCTAGTAACCAAAGAGGATTTTTCACCCAAAGTAGGATTACTGTAAAATGGCAAATGGTCAGGCAAAAAGAGGCAATAAATGTGAGAAACCTTAAAAACTATATCGCCTCTGACCCAGCAATCCTAGTTCCAGGAAATTATCCTGAGTAAATAATTAAGGATGTGCATAAATATTCAGTTATATAAATGTTATTTATCTCACTACAGTTTACTGAAAGTACCCTAAATTTCTAGCAATTAAAGAAGGTTGGACTAATAACATGTGCGACAGCCATGGGGCTAAGTACTATGTGGTCTCTAAATACTATGTTTGTACAATACTACATTCTATTATAGAAAAACATTATTGACATGGAAAGAAGGCTATATCACATGAGAAAGCTATATAACCCATTTTTGAAAAATATATGCATATACCTATATATATATATATAATACTGAATCAAAGTATGCAAGATTATATACCAAAATGGTAATAGTAATTATCCTCTGGAAGCTAAAATGTAAGCCATTTTATTTTCCACTTTTCTGTTTGTGCTTTTTTATTTTCCCAATAAACATGTACAGTAGTCCCCCCTCCTTATCCATGGGAATACATTCCAAGATGCTCTGTGGGTTCCTGAAACACGGATAGGACTGAACCTTAGATAGACTATGTTTTTCCCTTTATGGTTCCCTATATGTACATATGTACATACATATGATAGAGTTTCATTTATAAATTAGGCACAGTAAGAGATTAACAACAATAACTAATAATAAAATAGAATAACAACTATAAACTGTAATAAAAGTTATGTGAATGTGGGCTCTGTCTCAAAGCATTTGATGGTCCTGTACTCACCCTTCTTCTTCCCATGATGATGTGAGATGATAAGATGCCCACATGACAAGATCAAGTGACGTGGGTGACGTAGGCATGGTGCTATGGTTTAGGCTACTACTGTCCTTCTGACAATATGTCAGAAGTAGAATCATCTGATCCTAGACTAGGGTTTACCTCGGGCAACTGACCCCGTGGAAAGTAAAACCGCAAACTGGGGAGGGCAGACTCCTGTGGTACTTACTTGTGTAGTCAAAACGGGATTTTTTTTTTGAGATTCTATTTATTTATTTGACAGAGAGAGATCACGAGTAGGCAGAGAGGCAGGCAGGGGTTAGGGGAAGCAGGCTCCCTGCTGAGCAGAGAGCCCAATGTGGGGCTCGACCCCAAGACCCTGGGATCATGACCTGAGCCGAAGGCAGAGGCTTTAACCCACTGAGCTACCCGGGTGCCCCGAAACTTATTTTTTAAAAAAGAACATCCTAGGGGCGCCTGGGTGGCTCAGTGGGTTAAAGCCGCTGCCTTCGGCTCGGGTCATGATCCCAGGGTCGTGGGATCGAGCCCCACATCGGGCTCTCCGCTCTGCGGACAGCCTGCTTCCTCCTCTCTCTCTCTGCCTCTCTGCCTACTTGTGATCTCTGTCTATCAGATAAATAATAAATAAAATCTTTAAAAAAAAAAGAACATCCTAAACGAAAGTTTGCTCTATTACTTTTAAGTGCCCATTATAATCAGGAATGACACATAAGAGCATATTTGGAAAAGCTGACAGGCGTCGCAAGTCTCATGATTCTTGGTCACAAAGTGTAAATCCGTGGCACTGAGACTTCTTCACAGTGCTCTGTGAAGAGCCTAGATCAGGCTGGAAGAAAAGACAACCAGCAAGCCAGGGAGTGGTGAGGCCATAAGCAGAGGCTGAAGCTGAGGTATAGCATAGGACATTTCATCTCAAAACGGGAAAGCTTCAACCTATTAACTACACTCTTAAGATCTTCTATCTGAGTAGAGTTTAAAACCTAAAAACAGGGGTGCCTGGGTGGCTCAGGTAGTTAAGTGTCTGACTTCTGATTTCAGCTTAGGTCATGATCTCAGGATCATGAGATCGAACCACACAACAGGCTTCGTGTTGGGCATGGAGCCTGCTTGAGATTCTTTCTCCTTCTTCCTCTTCCCCTCCCTACCATGCCTGGCTCACTCTCTGTCTCTCTAAAAAAATAAAAATAAATAAATAAAACCTGAAAATAAATGCTGCATGCAACAGGTTGTGTTTTTTTTCTATTTGGTCCTAGTGGTACTTGCTGCAGAGGATGCAGAAGAGTTGGAAATCTGTTTCTATTGATATTATTTCTTTTAATTGTGTATATGCATCGATGCACATGTGCACGTGCACACTCCCCTGGGGTGAGTATTTTCTAATATCTCACCTGGGGCTATAGCAGTAAGATAGACTACACATAGAGCCTACCCTCAGAGAGATCATTTCTCCAGTAAAGGAGACTCATGTTAACAAAATATCCATACATGTATCACTACGAACTTGGTAAGTATTAGAAAGGAAAAACACAGGATCCCAGGAGAGGGAGTACCATGAAACGTGGTCTAGTCCAACGATTACATTTCAGTTAATCAGATCCAGTACTAATGCTGAAGAATTTCCACCAAAAGAGGAAGCACCGTAAATATCCTGGTTCATTTTATCATTTTTGTTTTCTTTCCTCTCCTAATGCAACCCAATGGAATCAGAGTCTGCCATTGCTACTTAGATCTTGAGGTTATGTTAACTCATTCAGACCACTAGGGGACCATTTAGAGAGTGCATACTATCTAGTCTTAAGAACACACACACACACGCACGCACGCACATACGCACACGCATGTGCACACACACACACACAGAGAGAAAAGAAGAAAACACATACAAAGGTTACAAGCAGTTTTTTGAGTGATACGATTAGGAGTCAATATACTGGAACATTTTTTATATGAATCATAATTACATGAGAGCACAGAAAAGCATTTTTTAAATAAAGTATATGTGCCAGACATAACACTGTCAATACCGCAAAGATATTCTACCTCATCTACAATGATGCTGACAAACATACAACCAAGAATAACAGAAACAATGGCTGCCCTGCATTTGATTCCTACAGACCCATACAGGGCTGAGCTCTTCATAGCCCTCTTCTGAATTAACCCTGCTGAATTAATGGCTCGGAGAGAATTGACTCACTCTTGGTCACAAGGAGAGAACTTAGCAGAGCTGGGACTTTGACTCCAGTCCCCCCGAAGCCCAAGCACACATGTCTGTCACACTACGCCCCTCTCTCCATGTCTCCTAGGCATCTTGCTCCTTCGAGAGGGGAAGGCTGAGATGCTACAAGGCTAGCCAGGGAGGCCAGCAAGACTGGTATCTGGTGGGCAATTATTAATGTTCAAATTTTAATTTAATTTAGAAAAAGATGTGTGCTGATTTACCCAACTCCCTCACCTAGCCTTCTCTTTGATCAAGAGCCATGTCTGCTGGGGAATTCATACAGGCAATCTCCTCCAAGAACCTCTACCCTCTAGTAGGAATTAATCTTCTCCAACCTCACACTCCCATACAGAGGCGGGTTTTGTGGGAAGCTATTAAAACCTAAGCTTCAGGGACCCATACTTGTGATCCTCCATCTGGAAGAGCCATGGGCATTTTGTAGCTTTTATTTTGTCTTCTTTTTCTTAAAGAGGGCCCCCAGATTGTATAAGCTTTGGACCCCACAAAACCTAAATCTACCCTTACTCCCTATGGAAGACTGGGGAGTGCTAAATGCTTCTCACAGCATTTCTCTTAGGATGCCTTGTACCTGAGTTATTCGTGTATGAAAGTCTTGGTTTCTAGAAGTTGAAGGTAAGCAGGAAGTGTTTTTTATCTTTGAATCCCCCACAACGCCTGCCTCCAGACATGCTAGGTCCTTGCTCAGCAAATATTTTCTAATCAAATACAACAGAATTCCCTTGCAGGAAAGCAAGCTAGAATTGGGGAGGTTGCCCATGACCATGAAACAAAATACACAGCGGCAATATAAAATATAAAATATATAATATATAATATACAGTGGTTAAGGGCCCAGGCTCCGGAGCTGGCCTTCCCAGGATCCCAACTGCCACCTCTGCCATTTGCTGGCTGACCTTAGACAAGTTACTTTGTCTCTCGAAAGCCTCTCTTCCTCCAGGTGAAATGATGCTAATAATAATATCAACCCCAGGTGGTTGCCATGAGGTTTCAATGAGATGATGCCAATAGAACACTTTTGAAGAGCAGACTTTCCATTTGATTCCCAACTCAGCACATCTTGGGAGAGGAGCCTTGATTCTAGGCCCAAGCTCTTAACTTCCTTCTCTCCACAGTCACCCCACTTGTCCTACCTATCCCCACCCAGACTCACTCAAACCCAGCCCAAGTAACCCCAGAGCCTGCCTTCTCAATCATCACACTCTGGAGCTGGACGGGGAACCATAGGAGGAGTCCAAAGTCCTGGCACTTTGTTCCGCCTTTGCTGGTGGTCTAGGTGTGAGCTGATGGAGCCTGGAACTCCAATCAGAGACGAGGCCAGCGGGCATCAGTATGCACTCAGTGAGACCGCTGAGACCCGGAGAGGGCAGAAGGGAATGGGGTGGAGCGAGAAGATGCGAGGGACTGTGAAGGGAGAAACAAGACCTGGTGCCTGACTGGAAACCAGGATGAGGAAAAAGGAGGGGTATGGGGGCACAACTCAGCCCCTGGAGGCCTCTCCCAGCCAACAGAGGGAAAGGTGTTTTTAATTTCTACATTACTGCTTCCAGCTTAAAGGAAAATCGTTTCTACCTCCACTCTACTGACAGGAGAATTCAAATCTCTCAAACATATGCTTCATTACACCGATATCAGGTACTGCAACTCAGTGAGACAGAAAGAAGAGGAGGAACATATGTTTTCAGAAAGTAAACAAATCCCAGTGGGGGGAACGGGTGGGGAGTAATCACGGGAGGCAAAAGTGGTATTTTTCCTGGAAGCTTCTAGAGGACAGGGACAATGTCCTTTAATTTGCTTCGTTGGGCCCACTAGTGAGAAGGTGGGCAGGAGCGTGGCAGCCATGGGGAGTGTGTCCAGAGCCCTGTTGAATCGAGGGGCACGGGCTGCGATAAAGAGTTAATCTGTATAATCTCCCCACCTCACGTTGGCCCCAGAACAGTCTCCACCTGCACACTGAGTCATTTTTCTAAGCTCTTTTTATTAAAGAGTTTTCAGCCTAATGACTGACTTTTCTAAATCAATAAGAGGGCACAGTAAAGGTTTACAATTCCTCCAGCCTCTGGCTCTGCGAGAGCCACAGAATTTTGAAACCCACTTGAATCCAAAAGTTCTAAGTTTGAAACGAAAATGACTTTAAACACTCAGCTTCCAATTGTTTGTTCCATTGCACTAATAATTAAAGAATCGCATTTTTAAAAACTTTGTAACCAAACTATCTCTTTGAGTCAGTGCCATGAAAGTACACTAATTAAAGCCAGCATCTTCTGAGCTCTGATGAGAAATTCACCCTTTTATAATGGGATTACTAGAGCTTTGCTGTACAGATGAGTGGATTGATTAATAATTTACATTTTTGAGGCTATATAACCTGACTCATGGTCATGGTTTGCGTTCCTAAAATTCTTCTATCTGGTTTAATGTTATTACATTTAGCTCTGGCAAATGAATTAAGTTCTGATTAGACATCAACATAATTATTCTCTCCCCAACGTTATTTTCAAGGAAGCAAGGGTTGTGACAGGATGGCCGGTGGTCAGTCAGGGACTCGCTGGGGCTCGGCCCGCACACAGCTGGAGCATGCGCAGGAGAGCTGTCAGACTAGTCAAGGGGAAAAATTGTGAAATGGAGAAAAATTGCTCAGTGCTAACTTAAAACCCCCCTGCAACATTATAAAAACTAAATGAACAAATGATTGAATCTCAAAAACATGTTTATCAACATTCGAGCAATTATTTAGTCATATATTAACTGCGAAGGAGAAAAAGCTTTGCCTGAACAGTTATTTCAAGCAGAAATGACTGGAGAAATTGCTCTGAGCTGATGGAAAAGGGTGTTCTACCCAAGGTCAATTTTATTTAGGGGGAGTGGGAGAGACAGGAATCTGACAGGAAAAAAAAAAAGTATAAGAACTGCCAAGAGCAGATGGAAATGGGAAACAAGGGAATGAAGAAACAGCAGCACAGAAACTCTGTCCCTCTCCCACCACAGCCCCCCTGCCATGTGGAAATGTGTCGTCTCTGCCATAGAAAACAAGTAGAAGAAAACCTTCCAGCGCCGCCATGATTCCATAGGCCAGACAATGCAATTAAAATATGGCCTGAAAAAACTACGTATGGCCCGAATGTGACAAGCCCTTCCCACTCTAGCTGCTTGTTTGTGTGTGAATATACCAGATAGGGGCCAGAAGAGAAGCTTCGGGAGGCTGGGGAAGAAAGGCTAGCTCCTGGCCGTATTGACATTTTGAACAGCACAGTTGCACAAGAGAAGGCACAAAACAAACCCCTTTTTCGAAGGCTACTTTACCTATGTGCTCTCTCACCTGTGCACGGAAGCCGTCTGAATATCCTCCGTAGGGGGCAGAAGTGGATAAAATGCATCATGGCCTCCAGCAGCACAGGGGCTCCTGTCTGTAACGGTAATGCGCCATTTATCTGGCACCCCCGGTGCTTTCGAGATAATAGCTTTAGAGATCATAATGCTGGAACACAGGGCTTTACAGTTTTCAAGACACTTTCATATATACTACCTCTCCCCTAGGAGGTAAGCAGGACTGTAATTATTACCCCCATTTTGTAGATCACAAAACTGAGGCTAATGGAGTCTAAGTAAGCCCCTGTAGTCACAAAGCTTACCAAGACAGAACTAGAATTAGAACATAGATGTTCTGACTCCAAGCCCAGTGTTTCTTCCATTGCCTTTCAGACACATACCTCCCCCAAATATATTTTAGCTCCTTCAAATGAAAATGTGAAGGAGGGGCGCCTGGGTGGCTCAGCGGGTTAAAGTGTCTGCCTTTGGCTCAGGTCATGATCTCAGAGTCCTGGGATCAAGCCCCACGTCGGGCTCTCTGCTCGGCGGGGAGCCTGCTTCTCCCTCTCTCTTCTCTCTGCCTCTCTGCCTACTTGGGATCTCTCTCTATCTCTGTCAAATAAATAAATACTTTTTTTAAAAAAAGACCACGCATAAATGTGGGACAGTAGTGGGTACTAAACGAGGGCCTGAGAATTTCTCAGTGACCTCAGCAGGAGCTCTATAGCATTCCAGGAGCGCAGGGATGTCTTCTGCTTAACCACTCTAGTTCTCCCCTCTGAAGAAGCCAGTTCAAGTTGTGGGTTAGGCAACTTCCAGAAAAGCTGACGCGTGTTCTCCCTCAAAGTCAGGGGTACCTTGGGGAAGACTGGAATCACCCAAAATACAGAAAAAATTCCTAGGCCTATCCCCCCAAATACTCCCTTATAGGACACGTTTGACAGTTAGAATGCCATCCTGCAAGGAAAACAGAGCTCCAGGATTGAAGGTGTAGAGGTGATGGAGAGAGGATGAAACATTAATTAGGAAGACCATGTCACATGATGGCCCGGAAGAAGCCAGGGCATCAGTGAGTTTCCTCATCTGTAAAATGGAGATAATTACAGTAGGAACCTCAGAGAGCTGTGGGGAAAATCCAACGAGAGAATTATGTCAAAGTAAGCATCATATAGCAGGCATTTAATAAATTGCCATTAGTAGTATTATCATAGTAATTATTATGAGGTAGGGGAGAAGAAAAAGAGACAAAAATCTTTTAGTGGAGTTTTTCAAAAAGAATTAATTAAGCAGAAACAAAAAACAATCGTGCTGCCCCATTTTACTAAGCACATCCAAGTAAATTAAATTTAGGAAACGAGGCAATGCAAAGATTGAAAATAAAGAACAACTTTTTTTTTAATGCTTCAATCATTATCAAAACAACATTAGCGAGAGAGCACTCCAACCGCTGTAGCGAAGGGCCCCAGGCTCATTTATGAGGGCAAAGGCTTCTTACAAACGAAGACATAAAATCCAAATTGAGGCAGTAAGGATTGCTCGTGGAACTGTGCACATATTTGCAGAAAGCATTCGCTGCTTAAATACCCCCAGTGTGGACAAGTGAGGGAATCCCAAAGAGATTGTGGATCTAGGCCAACATCAAGATGAGCTTTCTTCAACTTCATGTGGTGGGGAAAATAGCTTGCATCAAATTTCATAGGACTGAATTATTGGAGCAAGGATTTGGTCTACCAGAATCTTGGGGAGGGAGTGTATTTTACAGAAGAAACAACTGTGCCCTCCCAATTTCAGCTCGTCAGAATAATAAGTAATTATAAAGGGGACAAAAGTGGCTCCTCTCTTTTTCTTAGCAAGCAATAATACATCAGCTTGCCTTGGTCCCTGATTTTAGTCTTGTCCCTCCCAATGTTCATTACAGAAAGAATTTGGGGGCGATGTTTCTACAAACATGGCATAATTGCCTTGAGGTCTGGGACCATGGTTTCTTTCTTCTTATGGGGTTTATTTGCTCTAAATGCAAAGCAGGGAAAGAATAAGGGACTGAAACAAGAGAAAGAATTGAGTCCATATGGCGATGAGGTAGAAGGCCCCAGCTGCGAGTTCAGACATCACTGAGTTGTCTCCGTGTTCCTTTGCCAGACTTGTCCTCCTATGTTCACAACTGGAGAAGTAACACATGTTTGTGTGTGTACATGTGTGTGTGTGAGAAAAAGAGAGAGAGAAAAGATACAACTAGTAGGTGCTACCATCCTCCCTTTCCAGCCTCTGTTCGCATGACTAGTGTCCACCCTCCACACTAAGCCAATCAAAATCTGGTCAGAACTTCCTTTCTCTCCACATCTTGTGCTACTCCGGGCCTAGAAAACACAATATGCAAAATGGAGGACTGGAAAAAAAATGGAGGACTGGGCAGAGACAGAAGGGCTGACATCCAAGGCCCTCAGAGGGCAGCCATTACCACTACTCCACATGGTGGACCACCAGCAGGCCCACGGCTATCAGGTAACACCAGTGGACCTGGTTATTCTGCGAATGAAACCAAATCACAAACGCTCCATTTTGAAAAGCCCCTGAACACCCCCTCAAAGAGTCAGATTCAGCTCTTGGCTTCGACAAAATTCTCATGTCCCATCACTTCTTACCACCCCACTTGCAGTCAGCAGCTCAGCTCCAAAACCAATCTAAGAAGTACATGAATGGCACATGTATTTTTAAAACCAGCTTAAATTATTCATTCGATCGCCAAGTTGTTAGTCTCCACAAACTCTTCACAAGAGTCTGACCGCATACATAAGTGAACAAATACCTCACGCTTCTATACTGTACTTCATATAATCAACCCAACATCCCCTGAGGCTTTGACCCAGGGAACTATCATGAATGTAGGCTTTATTAGCTAATTGGAATAATTTTCTTAGCTAATTCTAAGATTTTCTTTGCAATACACAAAATAAGCTATAATCAACCTACCTTACAATTCAAAGAGGTTAATCCTTATCAAGGTGCCATAAACCTACATAAATTTGGAATGTCAGGTCATCAGAAGAGTTATTTTTCTATCTGAACTCCAATTCTCTGTAGAGCAAGAAAAAGGGAGCCGGTGTCCTGTGCCTCAGGGAAGACAGAAGCAAGCCCCAATATCTGTAATTAATTCCCCCCCCCCAGGAGGCAGCATACTGAGGTAGTTAAAAATATAGGCTCTAAAGAGGGTGGTGGGCTTACATTATATGTTTATAAAAAAATTAAAAATTTAAAAATAAATAAATAAATAAAATATATAGTCCCTAAGAGCCAAGCCACCTGGGTTCAAATCCTGCTTTCCCCCATTAATTAGTTGTGTGGCCTCAGGCAAATTACTTAACCATTCTGTGCCTTGGCTTTTCATCCCTTAAATGGGAATGCTGATAATAAGACCTACTTATTAGTAGGTCTTATTAGGACGCCTGGGTGGCTCAGTTGGTTAAGCAGCTGCCTTCGGCTCAGGTCATGATCCCAGCGTCCTGGGATCGAGTCCCACATCGGGCTCCTTGCTCAGCAGTGAGCCTGCTTCTCCCTCTGCCTCTGCCTGTTACTCTGTCTGCCTGTGCTTACTCCTGCGCTATCTGACAAATAAATAAAATCTTAAAAAAAAAATGAGACCCACTTCCTAGGGTTATTGTGAAGACTAAAGGAACAAATACACAGAGAGCACATCATCATCATTCCTAGCTGGGTCTTTGAATCGAAGGAGGTACTCTCCATCCTGTTGGGTTGGTCCTACTGGTCAGTGAGGAGAAACGGACTTTCTGACCCATCCTGGCAATGCCACCGCAGGTCCTTTTATAGTCACACACAGGTGTAGTAAGGACGGAGACTCACAAAGAAAGAAGAGGTGGTTCACTCACGCAAATGAGAAAACACAGGGCCTTTGAGCCAAGCTCCTGGTATCTCTGGAAATGGTCCCCGTGGTCAGAAGGAGTTCAGGCATGTTCCATAACCATCTAACCCATGCCTGGAGAAAACTGGTATTTAAGTAACCTCTTCTGATTTTTTTTTAACTGTTCTTCAGGGCTTGTTGAGAGAAGATATCATTTACCTTTTCTGTGGGGATTTGCAGCCTTCGCGCACAGGTCAACAGAATGTCCTTGGACAATGCCTGCCTCTCCAAAGAGTGAAACGTGATGTCTCTAAAAACTGTGGTTTTCCTGAAACAGAATCTCTCACTGGGAGCTTTCTCTGTCAAGTATTAACGCTGGCATGGTCACTTATAAATCAGACTTAGCATCTGAAAGCCCAGCGCCCAGAGAATGATGCCATGGGGTGCACGTCTAAAATGATCCCCAGCACTCACCTTGGAAAACTGCGGCATTCTGGATGATCAAGAACTTGAGCTCCATACTTGCAGACTGAAGCAGCTGCTCCATGTTCAAGCGCGCAGTCAGTTGGTACTTTTCTTCCATCTTTCTGGAGCAGCATGTTGGACCCTTGGGGAGACATACTTGCAGATCTGATCCTGAAACAAACAAAAGTGTTTTATGTTTCAGTAAGCAGAATGCCACACACACACACACACACACACACACACACACACACACGAAGAGAACAACAAGACACTGCATTGTTTTTAAAAAAAAATACAGTAAAATCTTGATTATTCAAAATTAGTGTTTATCTTAACGAATCCCTGCTTTCTCCCAATTATCTTTATGACTGATTCTTTTTGAATAACCATTAGAATTAATTGCCTAGGTTTGACTCATAAATTCTGCACAAACCAATTTATAGCACCAAGTAGACGTCATTGAACACCGATATTTAATTTGTCCGTTAAAAGATTAATCTTCACTCCTACAATTTATTTTTCTTGATTATAATTTATGAATGAGAGTACAACCAAGAGGCAATTTTCAAAATTCCAGTTATGATTTCCTAATGAAATGTATGTCTGCCACCCCGGTGTGGCTTTTTGGGATAAATGATTAAGACATCAATATCTTATCAAAGCTTTGCTGTTGTTGTTAACTAAAGGTCTGGGGTAAGATTCACAGAGGGAAACATCCAGAGGACAATATCAACATTCAGACAATCACCAAAATCCCTTACAACTACAATATTCTAGCGCTATTCAAATGCCCACCTCTGAACTCCTGAGTCACTTCCTTGCACCTCACTTATGATGCGTGGTACCTTTTTATTTCTGCAACCCCATAAAAAGTTGTCGAATTAAGAATCTCCTCGCTTGGGGCACCTGGGTGGCTCAGTGGGTAAAGCCTCTGCCTTCAGCTCAGGTCATGATCTTGGGGACCTGGGACTGAGCCCCAAATTGGGCTCTCTGCTCAGCAGGGAGCCTGCTTCCCCCACTCTCTCTGCCTGCCTCTCTGCCTACTTGTGATCTCTCTCTGTGTCAAATAAATAAATAAAATATTTTTTAAAATAATCTCCTTGCTTATTCCAAAATTAGGGAATCAGAACCTCTTCTCAGTCCTCATCCAATGTGACCATTGGCAGCATCCCTCCCAGTCAACCAGTCTCTTCTTAAAAGGCTCTTCTCCCTTGTTATAGTAAACCTACCCCTGCCACACATACACACACACACCCCTACTGCTATGGCTACTCTTATCTGCTTTTCCATTCTTCCTCCTCTTCTGCCTGTCACTTCAACGTTATTGACCCTCCCTGCGTTCTACATCTCCCCCCACCCATGATCTCATCTTATCTATGGGACTGCTGAACTCCCTAACCCAGCCCTCACCTCTCTTCTGAGCTCGAAAACTTCCTATCTGCAACCCCTCCATGGGCATCTCAAATTCAGCCTACTCCAAACTGATCTCAATGTATCTCTCTCTCTCTCTCTCTCTCACACACACACACACACACACACAGTTCCACCTCTTGTGTTCTATATCTCCGTTAATAACGATCATCTGCCAAGTTTCCCAATGACTGAAACCTTTATCATTCTCAGCTCTTCCCTGGGGACGCAAGGCATTTCTGCACCGGTGGAGGTCTTCACAGCATATGAATGAAAATTCAAGGGGCGCCTTGGTGGATCAATGGGTTAAAGTCTCTGCCTTCGGCTCAGGTCATGATCCCAGGGTCCTGGGATTGAGCCCTGCATAGGGCTCTCTGCTCAGCAGGGAGCCTGCTTCCTCCTCTCTCTCTGCCTACTTGTGATCCTTATCTGTCAAATAAATGAATAAAATCTTAAAAAAAAAGAAAAGAAAGAAAATTCAAGCCAGGGGCATAGATGAGAGTCATTCAACAGATATTTTATTGGGCACCTACCACATGCCCAAGCACCCTGGATATAACAGACATATACAGACACGCATATATAGTCTGTATATATGTTGTGTATATGTGTAGTTTGTGTATATATTGACACACACACAGTCAAGTAGTGATGAGTACTACAGAGAAAATAGAACTAAGGAAGGACAGCAAAACAAACTCTGGTATATACATACAGTGGATTATGACTCAGTCATACAAAGGAATAAACTATCGATCCGTGCTACCACGGCAACGAGCCCCAAAAACATTATGCAAAGCCATAGAAGCCACATCAAAAAAAACCCTACATACTCTACGGTTCCATTTATACAAAAGTCTCCCAAATGAAAATTAACCTATAGTGACGGAAAGCAGTTAAGTGGTTGTTGGGGAGGGGACACAGGGCAGGGACAGGCCCGGAGTGAGGAAATTTGGCAGAGCGATGGGTAGATTCATAATTTTGGTTGCAGTGGTTGTCTCCTGGCTATACACATGTGTCAAAATTATCAAATTATACCCTTAAAATATGTACTTTATTGTATGTTAATTGTACCTCAATAAAACTGTTCTTTTTTTATGTTTAAAAACCAAAGTCAGGGAGGTAGGGTAGATGGTGGTGGCAGCTTCTTTCATACGGTGACATCTAAGGAGAGACAAAGGAAATGAGGAGGCGTTCCCTGATTTTATATCCTCTGCCAATACTAGCAAATATTAAGTCCAATCTCCCTCCTCTTCTGCAACTCCCACTATACTCAAACTCTCCCTCCAACCAGCATTTGTGGTGAGCATGCGCATCTCAGACCTCCTACAGTGCTACATGTAACTAACTGACCGATGGTCCCAGTTGCTGCGCTCTGAACTCTCCGCCATGTTGTAATCTGGGCCACCATCCCCAGGGCCTTCCCCAGCCGATGTCGGAGCATCACAAAGATGCCAAGTTCTGTTAGCGTGGGACTTGGCTGATGGGGATTTTGGCTCAAGGACTCCCCATGGACCTTGACAAAACTTTCTTAAGACTGTACTGCAGTCAAAGATTCTTCCCACTCTACCTTCCTTCTTTCGCTCCCTCCTCCACAGGGTCAGACCTGAACCACAGTGTGAGGGTCCTTCTGGCATCCTTCAGCTCCCTGCTCATTTTCCTTCACAAAGGTTTTCCCTCAGAAGCCCTTTATACATGTAGGGCCCTACTGGCGTCTGCTCTCAGAGGACTCAGTCGGACTCAACTTCTGTGTGCCAAGCACTGTGCTACATGGTGAAGGTCCCACGTCGAACAAGAGAGACATGATCCTGACCCCAAAGAGCTCACTGTCTAAAGGGGTTGACAGAGATAAATACCGAAGACATAGGAAATGAGTGCAATAAAGCAACAGAGTTAGTTAAGATGACAAAACGTGTATATGAGGTAGAGGGGAAACTCCCCCAAAGCCCTGTGAGGTCTTTGGCAAAGCAAGGTCCTGTAATAAACATCAAATCTTCCTGAAGGAAAGCATATGCAGACAATTTAGACAGCTTTGTAACAACTGAGATTTTTAAAAATGGGGGGTGGGAGTGTGTGCAGGAAGAGACTAGTTAGTCCTAAGTGACCAGAAAATTTCTTTCTCTTACAGCTTATTTCCCTAGGAATTCCAGTTAATCACGACCTTAATGTATGTGTCCAAGTTCTATTTTCTTAATTTAGGAATGAAATTCATCAAGTGTTGCCCCACATGACATCACCGTTGGGAGTCCAGGATATGGACTCCGAGCACTCCCCTTCCCCAAGGGAGTTGACGAAAGCAGTCAACGGAGAGCACAGATAATACATATCACCAAACAAATTCAGCACTGCAATTTATAGCGCTGGATGGAAAGGTGATATTTAATGTGTCAAAATACAATTTGGGGTCTGGAGACACAGGGTTCAGATTTAACTCCTATAAATGTCAATCTCAGAGACAAGCCTTAAACTGATATTAAATACGGTCTAAGCTTAAAGGCTTTATGACTGTCTTCTGAAAAAAGAAAACAGAGCTAGTTCTAGCTCACTGTGTTCTTTCTACAGGAGGTTACAAAATATAATGCTATTCTAGGAGGAGAAAGTGATGCGGTTTACTGGACCATGAAGGGAAAGAGGCCCCTTCGGGAAGAGTGGCTAATCTCGATTGAAACAAGGTTGGTTGGGACACACGTGTAGATAGGAAAATCCTATAGAGAAGATACTTGCCATGTACCAAGTTCCTGTCCATTTGACAATGTTTTATCTACTTTCTTGATAAACTGATGCCTAAGTCATATGTGTTTAACATAGCTGTATTTGGATACATTCATAAAATTCAATGTTATTTTAAAAAAATCCTTTGTGTTTCTCAGTTTCCGCTGGTGAGGACTTCCCGCTTTCAGGAACGGTAGGGTTTATTTGGCAGCGCGGCTACTGATAGTGCTCCAGCTCTAGCCAGTGGGAATCATAAAATAATGTGGCTCAGATCTTTCCTCTGTGAAGTGCTATGAGTTGTTAGGTCTCAGAAATAACAAATTACCACTCAATGTACCTGCAGAAATCCGGGACCGCCTCTTTGAATCACCATGACAGCAGTTTGGTTTGCCTCTGATGGATAACTCATAATGTAACTTAGAGCTTGCATAGTGTGGCCCCTTCCCTAGGTTGGGCAGGTCTTATCATTGTAAAAATTCCCACACCCTCAAGAATTCGGGGGCGCTTGGGTGGCTCAGTGGGTTAAAGCCTCTGCCTTCAGCTCAGGTCATGATCCCAGGGTCTTGGGATCGAGCCCCACATCAGACTCTCTGCTCAGCAGGGAGCCTGCTTTCCCCTCCCACCCCCCTCTCTGCCTGCCTGATCAATCAATAAACCAGGACAACTGATCTGGGGGCTAAGAGTTAGCTAGAGAATTTGAGGAAATAAAAACATCTATAAGCTGATACAAATTCAGAATTTCCAAGCCAGGAATAGGGAAATATATGCCAAAGGGAAAAACATTTTAAGTACATTTCATATAACTCACAGGCCAGCACAAGAGAACATAAGAAACAAAGTGGGCCAGGAGAGCTAGACATGCCTAAATGAAATGACAATAATGAAAAATGAACCATTTCAATACAGGAACAGAGGCATAAAAGAAACAAAGCAGAACCAAAAGAAGTAAAGAAAAAATTTAGAGAGGAATCCTCATCAATGAAACAAAGAATTACTTTGGAAACCAAATCTCAAGTGGGATGAATAAAAAGTAACCAAGGGCAAATGACTAAGGAGGTACACCAAGAACTGGTACATACTTGTATGAATGAAAGCAGAAAGGCCAATTCAAGAACTCAGATGCAACCTACAAAAGACACAATAAATAGCAAAGCATTCTGTAGGAATGTCAGGAACAAAAGAAGGTTAAGGGGAAATAACTCCTTTATTAGACAGAAAGGAAAAGTAATCGTTGACCACACTCATCAGAGAGGTGCTCATATTTTTTTATATAAAAATGGAATTCAGCTGGGAAATGGGAATAGAGACAAGCAATATGGCCTGAGATGGAGATGAGGAGAAGGCTCAACAATTGACTATTCAAATGAGCCAGAAAGGTTCAAGTCTTTGGAGCTTAATAACTTTGGATTCCCAGACGCTTAAAAAAAAAATTAACTGAAGTCATTACAGGGCTGCTAGTTTCCATTTATTTTGGAGGATTAAAAAGTACCTTCATACTATAATCTCCTCTCCCAGATTTTCCATTCCTGAAGAACAGAGAATGACACCCATCTCCTTGGGATGCCCTGTCTATCCCATTCAGCGCTGTGCATATAGTGTTGAATTAATGAGAGCCTCAGATTGAGAACACTGGTTTAAAAAAAAAAAAACTTTGTGTC
>RCUC01042560.1:0-13433 GCA_003697995.1 Taxidea taxus jeffersonii
TAATGGTCCAACCTCATTCTTTTGTATGTGGATATCCAGTTTTCCTAACACTGTCAGAGAGACTGTCTTTTCCCCATTGAATGCTCTTGTCACTCTTTCCTCAAATCATTTGACTTTCTCCACAACAGTTTACTTTTGGGCTTTGTGTTGTACATTTCTGGTCTGTAGGTTTATCTTTGCGCCAGTCCCACACTGTTTGGGTTACAGTGATCTTTATTTACCAGATAACATGGGGTCCCAGATGCAAGTGCCAGTGAAGCCATGAACACGTTGAGGTTCAAAGGTGGGACAGTGACATCTCCGGGTCTCCCAGCCAGTAATTTGCAGAGCAGGGCCTTTGAACTCTTCACTGTGCGACAAAGTCTGTTGCATCCTGGGCCAGGATACTCCAGGATTAGAGGACCAGAGTTGAATAGGCTTTTCTTCATAAAAGAATCATTGCTGTTGGAAGGGAAAAAAGAACTAGTATGTGTTAGGACCTCTAAATACATTTTTGACAATTAATGACTTTATAACTGTTCAGTAACTGCGGCTCTTTCATAACCTTAATTCCATGCATTCTGCATTCCTCCCTCTGACCAGCAGCTCACTCTCTGTAATATATGTTAGTCAGTACTACAGTCTCTAATGCTCTGGTACATCTTTTTTTTTTTTTTTTTTAAGATTTATTTATTTATTTATTTATTTGACAGACAGAGATCACAAGTAGGCAGAGAGACAGGCAGAGAGAGAGAGAGAGAGGAGGAAGCAGGCTCCCTACTGAGCAGAGAGCGCGATGCGATGCCGGGCTCGATCCCAGGACCCTGGGATCATGACCTGAGCCAAAGGCAGAGGCTCAACCCACTGAGCCACCCAGGCACCCCGCTCTGGTACACCTTTATTTATTTATTTATTTGAAGATTTTATTTATCTATTTGACAGAGATCACAAGTAGGCAGAGAGGCAGGCAGAGAGAAAGGAGGGGAAGCAGGCTCCCTGCTGAGCAGAGAGCCGGATGCAGGGCTCAATCCCAGGACCCTGAGATCATGACCTGAGCTGAAAGCAGAGGCTTTAACCCACTGAGCCACCCAGGCGCCCCACTCTGGTACATCTTTAAAACTACTGTCTGCCCCCCAACTCTGGCACTCTTTACCCTCTCCACCTTCCTGTACTTATATTTTTCCCATAGCACTCATAGCCTTTAACAAACTGAACACTGGCTTCTTTTTAAAATGTTTCTTGTTTTTTGTCTGCCTCTGCCCACTAGAATGTTTACTCCCCGAAGCAGGGCTTTTCCTTTTGTTCACTGATGTATACAGTGTGTGTGTGTGGTAGGTAGTGTAATGACCTCCAGAGGTTTCCGTGCCTTAATTCTTAGACCTCTGGATCCATTACCTCCTGTGGCCAAAGAGACTCTGCAGATAGGATCGAGGTTAAGGACCTGAGATGTGGAATTATCCTAGATTACCAAGATGGGCTCAGTCTAATCATACAAGTACTTAGAAACTAAGACTCCTTCTAGGCTGCAGAGAGCCAGAGAGATAGCACCACGAGAAGGACCCAGCCTCCATGTTGCTGGATTTGCAGACATCCGAAGGGGCCACAGTCAGGGAATCCACCCATGGCTTCTAGAAGCTGGAAAAGGCAAGAAAATGGGTTCTTGTCTAGTGGCTTCAGAAAGGAAGACAACCCTCTTAACAGTTGATTTTAACCCAGTGAGAACTTTGTGGAGCCTTGGCAGCACTGAAAATACATTCATGTTGTTTTAAGTCACTAAATTTGTGCTAATTTTTTGGGGAAGGAATAGAAAACTAATAGAGCACTCAATAAATATTTGTTCAAAGAATGAATGAAGGAGCCCCATATCAATGTTGGGAGTAAGGACTCAACCTCCTTAAGAGGGAACAGACTCAGCAAGATGAACCGAGTTGACCATTGGCTCTCTGATCCCCAGTTGGCTCCCTGTGTTTCTTGTCTTGCTGTTGTGCGAGAGGATGTTGGTTTGGTATTGACCTTTTCAACCACACACACACCAAGCTGCCATATTGGTTCATTCTCAGATTGGGTGTGCTACAGTGTGGGTGTCTTTTGACTGGAGAAGGGAGAAGAACGAAAGTGTTATTATGCTCTATATACTTTAGAGACATAATTAAAATTTTCAGTCTCTGCTCTCATATACAGCAAATAGAAGGGCCACCCAGCAGCTTCTTTGTTGTGACCTACAAGAACCAGCCACCTCTGCCTTCAGCATCTGATTTGGGGAACCAGATTTGGGAAACTCACTGGGTCAGGTCATCCCAGGACCAGGGGCTGTTACTAGATCGGGGAAAGCAGTGAGCTGAAAGTTGAATTTCATACTATCAGTCCCCAGACAAATCTCGAAACCAATGTCCAATTTTTAATATAAAGGGATTGGTACGGGCAGAGGAGCTAAAAAGTCCTATTCTTTGAGAATTGCTGTGCAGACACCGCAGATTTATTTCAGTGGATTTTGGAGTCTCTCTGCATGGTAGGCTAGCCAAGGCAGATGGTGTGTGGAGCAGAAAATAGTGGGGAGACTGGTTTCCTCACAAAAAATTTTCAGTGAAAACTTCGCTAGGATGGGCTGGGGATGCTTCCTGGCCTTGAACGAAATAGAGACCATCCATATGAAAGGAGAGCGGAGAGTGAACGCAGCAAGCAATTTGCATGAGTGATGTATACAACTCTGTGATACAAGGCAGCTTTTAATCTACAGACATTGACACATCATCAGTATTTTAAGAGTAACATCCTCTATATAAAAATACTCAAGAGCCTTATGCTTTATGCTCTGGACTCCAAGATGATTACACTATCTCCATAACTGGTTGTAAGAAGCCTGGATTGATTACCCAAGGCTTGTTTCCTGCATTTCTGTTTCCCTCTCATTTGACAGGTACCTGTATCCATTTATTCCATTATCTTCTGAGTTTGAATTGGAAAAAATAAGCTAAATCAGAGCAGTCTTTCTTGAGTTATAAAACCAACCATGTGAAGATGCTTTGAATGCTGTTGTGCTTGTACATAACTAAGAACCAGCTCCTCGCGGTAATTTTGCAGGTGATTAGCCTGTCGTGTTGAAGTATCCCTTCGGGAATGACAAAGGAACATGAGGTTATATTTCTTTACAATCAGCAGATTACTCAAGATATTTTCTCTCTCTCCTCCCCTCCTCTCCCCCAACCCCTGAAATCTCTAGAATGAAGATGATTTAGGAGAGGGGTGAAATGTAAGTTTGGAGGAGATACAGGGACTCCTAATCATCACCCTTTACATATCAAATGTAATCCGTATACTGTTGGGCACGTGGGAGGGCTAGGGTTTTGAGGAGGACTTTGACTCCATCTCCCTGTTGGGAATGCCCTTTAATTGTGTGTTTGGCAAATTTCTTTTTATTCTGCATGTCCTAAAGCAAAGGCTGTCTCTGCGATGGCTTTCTTAATTTTTTTCTAGACACATGCAGGTCTTAGCTCCTGCTGTATCACATTCATTAGTGTGCTTGGCACTGGTCTCCCTGTGTCTCCCTACCAGACTTAGCCCCGAGCGAGCAGAGAGGCTTGGCTGCTTCAGCCTTGAATCTCTGGTGTTGGCATGTGATGTCAATAATGGTAAACACACTGTTGTTACAATCATCACTGTGTTCTAGGCCTTGTTCTAAGCAGTTTATCTGAATTATCTAAAATGCTGACCACTAAAAAAAAAAAATTAAAAAAATAATAAATAAAATGTTGACCACTTTAGGATGCGGAGAAAGGGGAACCCTCCTACACTCTTGGTGGGAATGCAAGCTGGTGCAGCCACTCTGGAAAACAGCATGAAGGTTCTTCAAAAAGTTGAAAATAGAGCTACGCTATGACCCAGCAATTGCACTACTGGGTATTTACCCTAAAGATACAAACGTAGTGATCCAAAGGGGCATGTGCACCCCAGTGTTTATAGCAGCAATGTCCACAATAGCCAAACTATGGAAAGAACCTAGATGTCCATCAACAGATGAATGGATAAAGAAAATGTGGTATATATATATATATAATGGAATACTATGCAGCCATCAAAAGAAATTAAATCTTGCCATTTGCAACGATTTGGATGGAACTAGAGGCTATTATGCTGATTGAAATAAGTCTGAGAAAGACAATTATCATATGATCTCTCTGATATGAGGAATTTGAGAGGCAGGGCGGGGTGTTGTGGGGGGCGGGGAGGGAGAAATGAAACAAGGTGGGATCGGGAGGGAGACAAACCATAATAGACTCTTAATCTCACAAAACAGAGGGTTGCTGGAGGGAGGGGGTGTGTGGAGAGGGTGGTGGGGTTATGGACATTGGGGAGAGTATGTGAAGTGTGTAAGCCAGACGATTCACAGACCTGTACCCCTGGGGCAAGTAATATGTTCTATGTTAATAAATAAATAAAAATGTTAACCACTTTAAAGAAAATTATTTAGTAAGTAAAGACCCAAGTGTTAGATATGGTAAAACAACAACAACAAAAAACAAAAACAGGTGGCATGTGATTGGTATGTGGCAAACAGTGTGCCGAGCAGCACTGTAAAATGAACGATTATGTTCGTGGTAGTAGGTGCTATTTACTGGGACCCACTTTGGGCTAGAGCTGTTTGTATAATCCCGGATCAGCTTTCTAGCAGCCTCAAGCAAAGATAAAGCTTAGTAGCTTTGGGCCAGCCAAAGACTTTGTTTTCCATTTTCCTATGCCTCAATTTTCTCATCGAGACAATGGGACTAATAGTATCACTTCAGAGGATTGTTGTGGGGAATTCACTAAGATGGTGAACAGTGTCTGGCACCTAGCAGGTGCTCAGTGAATATTTGTTGAACAGTATAGTGAAGCTTTGCAAAATGCTTGGCACATATTAACTTGTTGACAAAACAACAACGGCTAGTATTAATTCTTCAGTATGTGCCAAGCAGCTTTCTCAGAACTTCATGTGGATTTATGTAGGAAGTAATATTGTCACTTACATTTGACAAGTGAAAAAACTGGGATCAGAATGGTGACCTCTTACCCAAAGTAGCAGAGTTTGAAAGCAAGTTCCATAATGCAAAGCCTTGATGGCTTTCTACTGCGTCTCAGTTTGCCCCTCTGCAAAATGCTGAGTGTAAATCATGTTCTATATGTGACTTGGAGGTCAGCCCTTATGTAACAAGTGATGCTGAATCTGTCCTCGTTTGCATAATTTGGGAGGAAGTTGTTCCAGCTGGTGAACAAGCAAACAGCATTGTCTGTGTTACCCTGGAGCGCCAGCTCGGTTGAATGACGGAAGCCAGCTTGCCTGTTTCCAACCATAGGCAGTAGCTCACAGGGAGTGATCCAGCTATTGCTAGAGCAGCTAAACCATGCCTTGGAGGAGGGGACCCGTTTTTACCTTTATTCTAAAAAATATTCATGACAAAACTGCCTGTGAGCCAGAGTGTTAATTTCACTCGGAGTACATGATACTTTGTAGCTTCATTAACTACAGTAGTTCATTCTTTAGAACAGGGAAGGAGGTGCTGGGAAATCCTCCTTCCTGGCTTCACAGCTCCCAATGCAGTGGGACGTGATTGAATTCACAACGCTTTCTCATGTGCAATTTTAAGGAATCTTCGAGATAACCTACTTCTGAGTGGTTTTTTTTTTTTTTTTTTTTTGTTTTAAGCAGTGGGAACCTGCTGGAAAAGGAGATTTCACACCTAACTCCCTGTGTATGAAGTTGGTAAAGACTTGGGAGGGCGTCCTTGCCTGTCAGCCCCTCCTTTACTGGGTCCTTCATCCTTAGCATCAGGGGCCATCCTGCTAGGCCCTGAAACAAGTGTCTGAAATTACCCTGGGGCCACCCACCCACGTCCCAGTTCTCAAGCTCCAGGCTGGCCCCAGCCCCCAAGGTGTGCAGTCCAGCTGGGGTGGCCTCTCGGAAGCTGGGTCTTTAGACATTGTTTCTGGTACATTGTTTCATTCCATTATAATTAATTTACAAAGGAAGCTAATCAAAGGTAGGGAGTGCTTAAAGTAGCAACCATTTTAGTAAGCAGTGACATCTTCTCTATTCTCCTTTTGGGTTTATGAAAAAGGCTGTTAAACATATGTTCTTAACCCACCTCCAAGTTGCTGAGACATTCTGTGATGCGTTGCCAAATTCCGTACATTCCAGTGACTCCTTCTTCTCCCTAATGCATTGCTAAAAATAAGAAAACTCATGCAGAAGCATATGTCGTAGTTTGCCTTTGATTTGGGCACAGATCATCCAAGTGTGAAAACAAAATTGTCGCTCCCTCCTCCTGATGCACACAGATTGGCACATCTGTACTGTACTTAGTGGGGGCAGTTATAACTCCCGTTTTATGAGGCTTGGCAATTTCATGAAGACACTTAATACCCAATATCTCATGTGATGATTATGGGAGACATACAAGGGCCGCCACAGCTGGTGTCTTCATTTATACCCATTTCACAGTTGAAAAAGAAACTCAAATGTGAGGCTCCTGTTCTACAGATTTCAAATGAGGTTTTCAACTCCAGAACTCCTCCTGCTCTTTGGCTGACCATCTCCTTCTCGTTTTTAGACAGAAATGGAATATTAGCAGTTTCGTTGTTATCGCCAAGCGCCCCCCCCCCTCCCAGACTGAGAGTGATAATACAGCCACTATCCTCCTTGTTTATCTTTTGGAGGCACTTACCCTCTGGCTGTAGAATTGCAAATGTGGAGTGTCAGCCCCGAATTCTCTTGAGAGATTGGGGGTTTGCACTGGGCATCTCTCCTTTGCCCCTCCAGGTCGTGCCTCTGCCTTGCCCTGTGCCCCAGGAGGCTGACTGCCATAATCCCCGTAACATCTTGTTCTCTAGAGGCTTCAGATTCCTTTGCCCTGTGGGAACATTGACAGGAGGATGAGTAAAGTTGGAGAGTTTATTCTCCATCTCCCTCACTGGGTGATCACCACAGGCTGGCCCTTTCTCTCCACTGGAGGTCACAGTCCTGTAGGATGTCCCTCTCCACCCAGTCTTTTTTTTTAAAGATTTAATGTATTTATTTGAGAGAGAGAGGGAGACAGGGAGGCAGAGGGAGAGGGAGAAGCAGACTCCCTGCCAAGCAGGGAGCCAGATGGGGCTCAATCCCAGCACTCTGGGATCATGACCTGAGCTGAAGGTAGATGCTTAACCAACTGAACCACCTAGGCATCCCTAAGCCTCTCTGACTTTTGGTTCTAGCAACCTCTCTTTCTGCCTTCCTTCAGGCCTATGGGGTGCTAATGCCTCTCCAGTAAGAGGTCCCCGTGGTTCCTAGACCTGCAGTACTGCAACATCCTTTGCGGCTAACCCTAAAACTCCCCCCACATCTTTGCCAATAGTCCTTTCATCGAGCTTTTCTAAAGCTACAAGGTTGAGGACGTTACCTCTGGCTTTCCCGGGCCCTGACTGATGGAAGTGTCTTCCATTACATGTTGTCCAATTCTAATGCCTTTCCTTTTGAGTCTTCCAGGTAGTGAGGACTTACTGGATAAGGTCCTCTGCATTGCCTTGTAGAGAGTTCCCTTTCTCTAACTTTCAGATATACCCTTAGCAGGAACTAGGGCTGAAGATCATGTACATGCGCCTGGGATTCTCAAATTTTATGTAGGTCAGAATCACCTGGAGAGCTTGTCAGAATTGCCCATTCCTGGGCACCTGGCCCCAAAGAGGCTGATTCTGGAGACCAGGCATGGGGCTCAGTTATCATCAGGGTTAACAAATGCTCAGATGAATGTGACATAGGTAGAGCCTGGACCATGTTTGAGAAACAGCCTCTTCAGGCCAACAGACTGCGTCTATGTCAGACTCTGTAATGGGATTCGTATCTTCCAGTTCAATGAGATTCTGCATGCATGTATGCTCCTGTGTGTTTAACAAGGGAAATTTTGTTGAAAAGAACCATTAAGCAAGACAGTGCTCTCTGTCTTTTCCCTTAATAAAACTGGTCGATGATGGTAATTTCTCAGTAGGCTTTTGTGTTTTGATGAATCTCTTTATCTTAGAATGGTTTTCTGCCTCTCCCTCCACCCATCCATTCATCCACTCATTCATGAAACATTTATTAAGCATCTACCCTGTCACAGGCACTTTGCTAGGTACTGGAAATACCAAGCCTTTCCCGTCCCTAAGCCGCCCACAAGTAGCTGGAAGCAGACGTGTTTTGCACCACCTGTGACAAATAGGATTTTATTTATTCACTCAACAGAGCTGCATCAAGCACCCAGTATCAGCCAGGGTTGTTCTAGGCGCCGGGGCTCTAGTAGTGAATGTAACCGTCCAATAGCCCTGCCCTGGTGGAGCTTTAATTCTTGCATGAATTCTCTAGTGCTAGACAGTATGGGGAGAAGCAAAGGATGGGACTTTTACCTACACCTGTGCGAGGCTGGTGGGCATTCTGAAGCTGGAGCATTGTCGGACTGACTCCCATCCGGCAACACCCACGTCACTGTGCCATGCCCACCAGCATGCAAGGCTAGGTTTTCACCAAATGCCCTCGATTCCCTGACCATGAAGATGGTCATTGTAAATCTGGGAGGACGGATGAGCAAATTCCAGGGCTGGGAGCAGAAAGGGCTAATCCATGAGTTGCATAGCTCAAGACGGCAGTGTTTGGGAGTCCGTTCTGGTATAGCAATCAGTTTGGGGAAAATATTTAAGAAAAGCATTGGATGCGTTGGGTGTACAGGGAACACAGGATGGTGAAGCCATAACGTACGAGGGGCAGCTTTTGGGAGGTGCTGAGGTCATAAGAGTGGTGTCCTCAGGACATTAGAGCCCTTATAAAAGAGACCCCCGACACTTCCCTCCCTGCTTCTGCCATGGGAAGACAAGCAGTGAAAAGAAGGCTGTTGGTGAACTAGAAAGTGGGTCCCACTGGACTCCAGCATCTGCCACCTCCTTGATCTTGGACTCTCCCAGTCTCTGGAGCTGTGAGAAATAAACTTCTGTTGTTTATTGGCCCCTCAGTCTGTGATATTTGTGATAGCTGCCCAAACAGACTGAGATTGGCCTTTGTCATCAGACTTGGGTTCACATCTCACCTTTGCTACTTCCTGGCTCTGTGACCCAAGGCAAGGATATTGCCGCAGTGTCCACCACTCCTTATGATGATGATAATGTCACCTGATGGAGAGCAGCTCTGAGGGTTCAGGGAGATCCTGTGGATCAAGCTCTTAGCACAGGGACTCCTTGTCACCAAGCCTGTGTAGCTGTGGTGGAGGGAGTCAGTGGGAGGAGAGAGAGCCACCTGCTCATGTGGAAGATTCCTTTTAGGGCAACCTCAAGATGAAGGGTACAAGAGTCCCTTTGTCCTCATCAGCTGCCACATGTTCCATTCTGTGACAGCCAGGGAGAGACAGAAGCATTGAGACCTGTAAATCAGGGTGACAGAACAAGCCCTAAAGGAAGGCACTATCATTAGAATTAGGGTTTCTGAAACCAGGCCTGTGAGCTGGGCCAGGGTGGGGTGCTGAGCCGGGGAGGATTTAGGTAGAGGCTTTCAGCTTTCCAGCTCTGAAGGGTGGGCTCCACCTACAGTCTTGGGATGAGGCAGAGCCCCCCAGGCACCGTTCCACATGAAATCATCCTTAATAAATAGCTATGCACCAGCTGATTTCAGAGCAATTACATTATTGTCTTGGGGAGTGCCACCCAAGTATTTTCTAAAAGACCCATAAGTGATTGTAATGTGAAACCAGGCATTGAGAGCTACCCGGGCAGAACCTTTGGGTGGAGCGAAGCTGTACTATTTGATAGGAGAGGCAAAGTGTTGGGGTGGGCTGGACATGAGAAAGGAATCCATGGCGTCTCTGGAGACTGGGTCTCTAAGTTCCTTGAAACTGAAACATGTCATTTTTGATTTCCAAAGAATGCATCTCTGAATTTATTCAGCATCATTGGAAAGGTCATGTACTCTGGGATAAATTTCTTTTATGTCAAATATTAGTAGCGTGGTAATTTTTAAGATAATTTGCTTCTATCAAAACTTACTTTCCAGGCAAGAGATAATACCTTTCTTAATATAGAAGTTTAAAAGAAATTAATAAAGATTTACATGTTCTTGATTTATTAGTGCATAAGGCATTGACATTATGAAACTCTGTTCTCTTCGGTGATCTATATTATAATAGCTTCTGACAAAAATTCTTATCTATTCTTAGGACTTTTTTGCTGCTTTTCTTGTTTATTTTCCTGCTAAAACATTTAGCTGTATCATCAATCATAAAATAATCCACTTGTTCATTTATTCAACAAATGTTTACTAGTAAAGTTTTCTTTTGGTTGGTTGGTTTGTGTGTAATATATCTAGCATGCGCATAGAATTTTACTGGCTTTTGAAAAAAGCACGTCCTTCTTTTGTTCCTTTGGGATATGCTTCCTGGAGGGGTCTGAAATAAGGTTGGAAAAATTATATCCAATTCTTCCTTAATAATCCTTTAAGTATCTTCTGCTGTGTGTTTCAGAATGGTGCCACGAATAAGTAATTTGCAATGGGGAAAAATGAACTTGAATTGTATAAGAACCTAGCACTTATGTTCTTGAAATATGTTCATGCCAATGGCCAGGGGGCCACTGATTTATTCCACTTGGACCAGAATTTCTGATTCCTGGTTTCTTTCCATCCATTCCTGCTAATAGTTTCAGTAAGTAATTTTCCAGTGTGGAAGCAATAGATCATTGATTATCCAAGTAGAGCATAGACAGTTGGGAGGTAGATACACTTAAACATGGTGGCAGTCTTCACCCTGCTTCACCCCATTTTGCACTGTTCACTTTCATTTCCCACCAAATACAGAGACTTTCCACTGAGCTGTTGGGAATTGGACCAGGACTGCTCCCTTTGAGTGTGCATGGGCGCATAAGTACACACACGCAGATGTGTGCACACATGCACTTTCTTTTCTCTCTTCTGGGGGCTTGTATGTGCCCTTAAGTGCTCACTTGGCTTATCAGTCCAGCTGGGTGTTGTTAAAATTTTTATCACTGTTGAGCATCATTAAGGGATCATGGAAGCTGGTCAGAGGACACAGAGGGATGAGCAAACAGACCAGCTAGTTAAGGATGTCCATTGGTGGCTGTGTTGATCTGTTTTTTCAAGGTAGCCATGGAAGGGAAGAGAGAGCTTTTTTCTTTCTTCTTTTTTTTTTTTTTTTCTTGTAGAGAAGATGAACAAAAGAGTGTAGTGTATATTCATCTTAAAGGTCACATGTATAAGTAGAAAGAGTTCTTGAGGACATTATCATATTATTACAAGATAATCTCCTATACATACCATGCATGTTGGCACTCTGAAAGCAAAATGATATTTTTGTCTGGGCTCTTCAGTCTTGATAGGAAAAAAAAAAAAAAAGAAACAGGAACTTAGATATATTTTCTTCAAGGCAAGGTCTGTGAAAATCCTTTTATGGAGCTTGTATGCCAAAGCGTGCTGTGTGAAGTCAGCCGGAGGTCATTACCGTTTTTATTAGGTGATTATATTATAACTATGAGTTGGGCCTCAATCATAAGCAAATCCTTTATGTGTGTTTTTGAACATTCTGTCTCCAAAGTGCTAAATTCTACATTGGAATATTGATTGTCTGATGCCTGAGTTACAGCCTCCCTCAAATCTTGAATTAGGCCTCAGGGTCCATGTGTCTTTCTGGAGATAAGTTCTTCTTATAAGTGGGAGATGTGAGGTCTTAAACAGTGGGCCCCACAAGGTGGGAAACCAAAGGCACACTCAAGTACCATTTCCCCCCAGGTGAATTGGGAGGTATTAAACACACCATTTTATGGCATATGTAAAGAAATTGTCATAATTTGTAAATGTCCCTGAATTTTCTCTCGGGTAAGGCAAACATTAATGTATTCCGGCAAATGTTTATTATTTTCATGCAAATCTAGCTGAATAGTTTTTTTTCCAATTCTTTAGATTTTTTTCCCCCCACTTAACCACAGGCTTCTAAATTTTCCAATTCTATAAATAGCCCTGATCTTTAAAGTGTCGCCATATTATTTTTAGATTGTTCAAACACACCTTAATCAGGACTTCTCAGTTTCAATTTCAGTACTTTTGAGATTGTGTGCCTTGCAGGAGGGCTGGCTGCATCCCTGGCCTCCACCAGGTAGGTTCCTGAAGCCACCAATTGTAGCATCCTCTAATGTCTTCAGTCGTTATCCCCTGTGGGGGGTCAAAGAGACCCTGATTGAGAATCACTGCCTTCACATGTGTTCAGTCCAGGTCCTTCAGCATTCTAAATACGGAGTGAAGTGAATCTCGGAGTGTTTAAACCAAGAGGCAGCGGTAAACGTCAGTGTGACAGATGCTTGTTCACGTAATGACTTCCCCTCTAGGATGTCAGGAGAAGGCGGGGCTGTTAGGTGTTTGCATCCCTGTAACGTGGGACTGCTAGCCCACTCAGGGGCCCCCAGTGAGTACTCGTTGAATGCATAAGAGAAACCAGTTACCTGTCAGGAAATGTGTCTTTAGCTTCCACAAATGTATGCTTCTATGTATTTATGTGTGTGTTCATAAGTATTATGTACGTATGTATGTTTTCCCATAAAAATACTTAACCTGAGAATTTTTGTTACATTCTTTTCTACTTCTGCATCTCAGCAGTGGGCACATAGCCGAGCTCTCAGTAGGCGGAGGTCAGCTGGCTTCCTGGACGTAAAGCATGGATAGAAATGATGACCTGACAGGACATCATGGGCCCATGCCATCACAGATGCATTTTTGGGGTGATGACAGCATCTGCTCTTGGTTATGGGATCCTCCCCCATCAGGCACCCCAAAAGGCCTGCTTAGGATTGCCTCCTTTGAAGTTCACATTGGATACATGGGAGTCCAGGTCAAAGGAGTCACGTTGGGTCTTTTTGAAGCCGCACTGGCAAGAGGGAGAATGTTCTGGTTCACTGGGGGGAATGAACGATTCTACTTTATATTTCCCCAGTCTTCACAGTTGCTACCCAGTTGTGTGGCCACTTCTCGTTCCCAGAGCTCGCCTGGCCGCCCTGCCAGGGCTGTGACCGGTCTTGCTGTGATGGCTCTATTCTCTAGGCTTGCATTGAAAAAGTCATAAAAAAAAGTCCGAGGAGAGCAGCCCTTCCCAAAATTTATGCTGAAACAACACAAAAGTTGAGTGTTCTTGGAAGGTCTTCGAAGTCACTTTTGAAAATTTTTAGATTTAAATTCATTCTCCAGGCTTTGACCATCACAGTAGTGTGAATTTTAAAAGGACTGTAAAAAACATTTACAAGGTACAGTGGATTTCTAGGTCAGGATTCAAAGCTCTGGGAGGAAAGTGGAATTAAAAGGCAGTTCTGTTAAAGTCATGAAGGATGGTGGAAATAACCTGGTTCAGCTTTCTCGGTTTGCAGGTGAGGAAACTGGAAATCACTGGGAGACTTGTCCAAGGTCAGAGGTTTTTTTTTTTTTTTTT